>CABFOW010001601.1:6921-85265 GCA_902141385.1 Timema californicum
ATAAAAGTGTCATGACAGATGCGTGTGCTCTACTCCCCATGGTTGTGGACCATGCACGCTATGACGTCATATGTGACAAGTGACACGTGACTAAGGCCGTGGCTATGGGGCGAGGGAGGCAAACTATAGGCCTAGAAATTAGATGTTGGCTTAATTCTAGTTAGGGTTTTAGTGGGCTTAGACAGTGCACGTAAAATATCTTGATTACTATTAATAATAATTGTAGTAGTAGTAGTAGTAGTAGTAAGTGTGTCTAAATAATTTTTTCATTTTTACCCCACCGAGTCTCACTACCCACCCGGGCCGCACCCACTTTAATTAAACTAATGCAGTGTTTTCCAACCTTTTTGTGGGATTAGACCCACATTTTTGTGGCCAACATGAGAAATAATGTACGATAGTGGCGTATAATTTTAATTTTAGACCTATACCTCAACGAAGAGTATCACGATGTTTAGTCCTGACGTCACTCACCAGTGGTAACAAGAGCGTGCCCTCTAATCCGGCACTCTCTCAGGATGATAAAAGGATAATTCTATCAAAAACAGAACAATACTTTAGAGCACGCGTGACGATATGGTCTGGTGATCATGCTCGCTTCGGCCCCTCGGTCTAGTGACTAAACTCGCTTCGGGGCCTTCCCTCCTCTTTTTACCACGCATGACTTGACTTGCACGAGCATCTTTTATCCATCAACTGATGATGATTTGACGGCGAATTGTTTCACTTTGGTTGAGAGCTAATGTATGAAGTAGAGTAGTTGAGAGTGGGGGCCGCCACCTCCTTATTCTTTTTATGTAGTCCGTATCCTGCACCCCCCCCCATTTTTTTGGGTGTGTTTTCATGTCCGAAAATGTAGATGATGTTTACCTCTCTTTATATATATCCCCAGTGAAGACTACAACACATAATGATAGTATGTAGATGTTCCAAGCTACCAGCAATTATTGCAATAAACAAGTGAAGACTACAACATGTAATGATAGTATGTAGATGTTCCAAGCTACCAGCAATTATTACAATAAACAAGTGAAGACTACGACATGTAATGATAGTGCCTATGTAGATGTTCCAAGCTACCAGCAATTATTGTAATAAACAAGTGAAGACTACAACATGTAATGATAGTATGTAGATGTTCCAAGCTACCAGCAATTATTGCAATAAACAAGTGAAGACTACAACATGTAATTATAGTCACGTAGACCTGCAATCACCCGACATATTAGAATGCGCTTGTTAAGTGAACATCAGTGTGAAGGTTGTTTTGCTCACACTCGAACAAGGTGACACCACCCAATTAATACACGGCTAACAAGCGGGTACTGCGTGGCATGGATTTGCAGGGGCAGCAGAATAAAATAGTAGCTCTTAGTCATCACACCTCCATCCAACAACAGGTTATGTCAGTCTGGTCCGACCACCATGTTTGGTAGCGGCTAGCTCGTTTCTTTTGTTTTGTTGGCAAGGTAGGGCAGTGTTGCCACGGACTTATATAGCAAGTACAAACTGGCATATTTAATATAATTTATTTTTTAACTTTACTGTCACATGTGGGACACCACCTCTATGAATAAAAAAATAATTCTAAATAGTGTTGTAGGTCCAAATGTTTTGTAAAAGTAGTATACACACTTAATTTAGAGCCCGTAAATTAAAGACATAATAAAAACTGTACTCTCACAATCGACAGTGATTAGTCAACTTCAAAATGTGGAAACTTTACTTAATAACTTTTAGGTTTTGTAGCCAACTTTTCGAAGCAGTGTTGAAAAATATTTAATATAAATGTTAAATAGAAATAATTAAAATGAATCATTTACAATTTATTTAAGAAATACAAATACAATATTGATTAATTACTTTGTATTAACATTTACACATTTATTTTATTTTCTCACGGACTACTTACTACCTGTGGTTCTAAACGTACTACCACCAGTTCCCATCTGACTTTCTTGTGACGACTGATGGGAGAGGAGGTAAGGGGAGGGTTGAGGTTTGAGTCTTGGCCGAGAAAATTGAGAATTTTTTTCTCTAAGTCAATCATGTTAGGGAAACATCGTATATTTGTGCACATAAAATAAATCCATCTTGAAGGAAAAGCCACTGTACACTCCATTTACCCTGAAAGGTGTCATTCTCACTTTTATGGACTATACAATGACATCATATTATTAACTATAAGACAATCCATAATAGAACAAAACAAGGCAGTGAAGAAAGCATACGCTTGTACAATTAATTGTACATGACTAGCGAAGATTGGGAGATCAAAATGATCTTATGTAAGGATACAGCTGCATTAAGTATTATATTCGTACATTTAAAATAAATGACACCTGGACACGGGTCCTGGGTTTTATTCCTATGTCAAGGTGTCAATTTCAAAATTTACAAATAAAAACCGGGTAAGCCTTTGAGTGTAAACAGTGTGTGCAGTCCAATTTTCATAGGAATAACCTTATTTGACAGCTATAAAAGCTTAACATTATTCATACGTCAAGTCGTGTGATCTATGGCTGTCAAATTTGATACATATTTTATACACCTATATACAAATACCAATTAATTCAGTGAAGCGAGGTTCTGTTTTAACATCCCATTTTTGGTTCATCTGTCAATAAGTCTATCCGTCCGGATATTTGCTTCGCGACAACTTTCAGATACGTGGAGCCGTTTTTAACAAAATCTGGCGAGGACATTCTTTGAATCTAGGCTGAGAAACATTTGTACTATACATAGTTTTTCTATCTGGCTATCCATTTCCAGATGGTGGTAACTTAAAAAGGTTTTTTTTGTTCAAAGCTCATCTAAAGTGTGTTGAATTTTTATTCTTAAGAAATTGATCATGTAACTTGACAGTATTAAAAAAAAGTTGACCTATGCTATGAGACCCACGTATTATACCACGTGAACAATGGTTATTCTCTATGAATATAGCTTGCTATTGAATTTATTATTAATTGTTTTCTGTAAATCCAAAGAGAAATCTTTGGACTGTGTCAACGATAGGAACATCTCATAATTACGAGTATTAATATGATGCACTTAGCATTTTTTGAATGATGGAAGCAGAGGTTTACTGTTCACAGAACTACTAGTAAAAGGGTACACACGTTGACCACAAAAAAATTGTTTCTATATTTGAAACGTAGGCCTACAAGGGAAAAAGGGAAAAAGGGAAAAAGGGGAAAAAGTAACATAACACAGTTTCTAGGACAACTTTTATATTTCAAACCCCATAGAGACATCAGTATATACTTTTTTTTAGTTAATTATTTAAATACGGCAGTGAACTGTTTTACCCCTAATTTAAAAAGCATTAGAAAGTACTATTATTGTCTAACAGATGGCAACACTGACTCAATTTAAGCTAAAATTACATTTTCACCCTTTCCTCGTGTACCCTTCCTTTTCTAAATGTTTATTTACATCAAAATCATACTTTAAGATGTGGCAACTACGGATAGATCAGACGAACAAGGAGCGCGGCAACGTGGGAAGGAGGGGAAATTTTTTCTGTCACTGTCCTCCGGCGAGCCTCCGAGGTCGAATAACACGTCTTCCAACCAGTCTCGGTGACTCAGCCACTAATACTCATTAGTGTCTTGCCACGTATTGTTTACTTACATAATAGTTGAGCTATCTCTTGACACAATGAAGCCTATTAAGGTGGGGATGTAGGACACCCAAGAAAATGTGTTTTTGCAGTNCAAGGAGCGCGGCAACGTGGGAAGGAGGGGATTTTTTTTCTGTCACTGTCCTCCGGCGAGCCTCCGAGGTCGTGTAACACGTCTTCCAACCAGTCTCGGTGACTCAGCCACTAATACTCATTAGTGTCTTGCCACGTATTGTTTACTTACAGAATAGTTGAGCTATCTCTTGACACAATGAAGCCTATTAAGGTGGGGATGTAGGACACCCGAGAAAATGTGTTTTTGCAGTTTTTGTATAACAATTTTTTTTTCTCCCAAAATAAATAAAATATTTCTTCAGTAGAAACAAAGAGTTTAATTTTCTTCACATGATGGCGTTAACATTTCTTGAATATCAGTCAAGGATGTCCTGGGATTTAATGACAACTTTTCCCCTTGATTTAAAAAGTTTGTCATCTAATGCCACTGTGGCATTCAAGAACACCATGTGAAGATCATTAAAATCTATATTTACACCTGAGAAATGTTTTATTTATTTTGTTCAAACTAATTGTTAGCTACAAAAACTGAAAGGACACTGCTCTTTTCACACGTTCCCTTCATCCTCATCTTTAAAAAATTTATAGCTAATTAACAGATCAGATCATCCCTATGGATGTGTTAATAATGGGGGTCAACCCCATGGCTGGAATATAATGAATGGCTCTATTCCAGGAGTTATCCATATAAAGAAATATCCAGTCGCTAGCGACGGATATTCAGTGTTAGATGTATTTTATTCAGCTGAGCCAGTATTTGTTTGGAATTAATGTTTAATACTCCACTTAAAAATTACGTGAATATATCACCTCTTCATCCCTACTCCATTGAAGTAATTACGACGTGTGGTTACATGGTCGAATAAAAATCACAAGTAAAAAAACAACACGAAAACACTTGATAGTTTTCTCATTTTCTAATAATTTGTAAACTTCGTTTACCCTGAAAGGTAGCAGTCCTACCTTGACGTATTACACCATGACCCTATCTTATAAGCTATGCCATAGTGGAATAATGCAAGGTAAGCTTGCTACCTTACAGGGTAAATGATGGACACTTAATACAATCATATTATATTTATGAAATTAGTATATGTATTTATTAAGTAACTTTTACTATTTAAGGCATTTGTTTTTTTTTATCGCCGCGTCTCCCCTAATTTTCATTATATACGTATATATAATAATTACTCCAAACGAGTAGAGATGAGGTAGTTAGAGCTTAATGGATGTGTACCCACATTTGCGTGGAGAAAGAGGGGATAATCGTTTGAGAATAAAATGGCCCAGTACAACCGACCGAGATTCTAACCCCGAACTCCCCATCATCGTCGGTTCAGTATATTACGAGAGTGATGCCTTAGATCATTCGACCATCGAAGTGAGTTGGAAATATGGAAGGATTTTAAATTCTCTGTTATTTTCACGTATTTCAATTTTTCTATACTTCGAGATGGGCCCGACCCTGTTCAACTTGAATTATCTAGAAACTAATGTATGTTAAATTGGTATGTACTTTAAGTTCAATTGTTTTTATTGTTAGAAACCTAAAATTATCCAGGATTAAGGGCGAGTAAAATGAAAAGTACCAGTATTCACCTGGAAAGAGAGGAGAAACTCTCATCGTGAGTAAAACCAGATCAGTGTAAATAGTTAGGATTCCTAGGGGCAATGCTAAGCACGCTTCTTTCTAGCGCTACTGATAAAATTAATTCCAATGATAGACTAAAAAAAAGAAAACGTGCTGGGGGACCTCGGGTTAAATGAGTCATTGTGACGCAATCACTTAGCACGCCTTACCTGATGATCCACCGAGACGTTGTCGTGACCTTCTCTCTATCGTCTCAAGGTCAGGACACGTCACTCTATAGTAAACACCTGGAAGATGATGTGAAGAGAACCTCCAAGGGTTGTCAATGACACGCATTTGTGGCTTGTTTGTTCCCGAGATACCTTTCACATGGGTGTTATCTACCGTGCTTTCTTGGTTCGAGGTAATATATGAGTCTTGAGTCCTCTAGCTTCTCTTTATTGTTCTAAGTGGCCGTGAAATAGATACCAAGACGTTGATTTGTTGAGTGTGTCTTCATTAATAAAATAGCAACTGAAACGCATTCTCAGTAAGCCCCTCACACTGTTAAGTAAACCGTCCCCGTGGTGTAGTGTGGTCAATGCACCTGGCTACAAACCTGGGTTCGATTCCTAGCGGCTGATACCTCGGGTATTTTTCCTGAAAGAGGAATCACCCCAACGGTCACCAGGGTTTTGGTAGCGAGGTTTAAATTAGTTAAGTGTTTCTACTGGTTCCACACCACTCATGCTTATTTTCCCCATCATCTCATCTTATCGGGACATGGAAAAAGCCTCCACGGAAAGGATATACGAATAGTACATTCAGGCGTCCCCTGGGCAATGGTACATTAGTACTGTCTAATCTTTCCGCAAACTGTGCTACAAAAGATGTAGCCCCGACAAGCATTATTATTATTATTATTACTGTTCAGTAGATTAATCCAAAAATGCATTATATATATATATATATATATTTTTTTTCTCTGTCGTAGCTTTCGGTCTACATACTATACATACGTAGCAATTTTTGATATATAGTCACCTGCATTGTGTGAAGGCAACTAACTAATGACCAGGACCTGATATATTCAGCGTGGGAAAACCAACCAAATCTCTAAGCCAACCATTTCATATCAGTGCGCATGCGCTGTAGGGCTAGAAGCAAGCAGACAGCCTCGTTGGCTTTTGTGAGGAAATTTGAAATAACCCGTTAGTGGAAAGCATGTGTATCGATTTATTGGATTGTGCCACGACACAGCGTTATAGTTTGAAAACATCTATCGCTATAATGATGTAAAATATATGTGTACCCACTAGAAAAGAAAACATATTGATAACCACCTATTTTAAGTATGCTTCACAATGCATCATGGGTCAACATACAGCGTGTGAATTGTTGCACGCCTCGAACAGATAATACTCTATACTTTCGACGAACGTAGGAATAAAGTTTTAATATCGATCCTTTTATCTAGGTAGTTATATTTTTCATTCTGTATTTTTGTTTTGATACTTTTATTCATATGAATACTCACAACATATCATCGCATCGGTATCAAAAAGCAATCAATTGTCTAACTCTAAAATGTGTGTATTTGTCTCGGTAATAGAATGTAAGCTCACACTCTGAAAGCTTGATTAAAAGTTCCTACTTCATCCATAAATGAGCTAAGACACACTATCTATAGTAATAAAAGGAAGTGTTTGTGTTTGTGTGTGTGTGTATGTGCGATGCCCATCCAAATCTACGGCACGCAGAGATCTGACATTTTTAACATTGCTGGACGGAAGGGAGTCCAAATGCACCTCGAAGCCGGATTTAAAAAATTTAATCAGCTTTTTAGACTATTTTTTTTACAAATTTTTGAAGAAAATATTTTTAATCTGATTTAAAATTACATTTCAGAGATGACGTTTCAAAATGAAATCGGGCACCGTGGGGAGGGGGGTTTATATATACCACAATGGGTCACGGGCAGTGCCGTGCGGGATTGCTAGTAGTAACTAAGCCCTGTATTATAATACCGTCATTGCATGGTTTTAATTTTAGTGATTCAATATATAGAATAGAAAAAAAAACTCAAGTTTTATTTAATGCTAGATTCTACTATACAAATATAAAAAAATCTTTAGTATGGAAAAAAAATCTTTTTCAACATTTTCGTTCCTAAAAAAACACTAAAAAACATGATTTTCAGATATTTCTTAGTACTATTCTTTCAGCTGATGCCTTCAGTTATCGATAGTTTTCCTCCAATACAAGTGCGGTATTAACTTTTCTTTCAATACTACATGCGTAGCTTTGTTAGCTAGAAAATACAGACTAACAATATGAGGTGAGTCATCGCATTAAAGGGCAAGTCAACGTCTATCTATCCTCTCTTTTAACCGAGTGCTCTATCTAAAAAAACTACCATATGTTTTCACTTAGTAAAAAAACGTTCATTGTGTAGGAATGTATTTTAAAAATAGTTTCTATCACAAGTTTAGACCAAAGTCATAGTCAGACACCACTTTGCCTTTAAAAAATATTAAAACATTTCACACTAAATATCAAGTTTTAAATACTGAAAGGCCGCATTAACAAATATACAATAATATCAATTTTGTAAGTAAAAGCAACTCCAAATTAGTATCCCCCCCCCCCAGGAACTTTAGTATTGTCATTTAAGCATTATTTAAAAAAAATGATCATCCGCGAAAATTTTTGGAATTTAATATAATTAATGGCGACAATGATATATTTCTACAGCTTTGATAAAAAATAATTGGACCACATATAATGCTAATTATACATCAGGTCCACAGGCCACACCTAAAAATGGGGTGAGCAGCTAATTTGACACGCCTGATCTAACTAAACCCTTAGAGTTAGACATTAGGAGAGTGTGGGTCAGAAACAAACCGTTTCTAGACCTAGTTTTTATCTAACACCACGTACTACTACCCATTCGGGTTATACGCTTATGTCCTAATTACGCTTATAGGTAGGGATGAGGAAGGTTGAATTTAAATGAAATGTACCCACATTTACGTGGAATCCGTTTAGGGAAAACTACCTTCAGTACCAAGCGCGAATTTAAGGGAGGTACAAGGGGGCGCGGGCCCCCCTTAGGTAGAATGTTTGATTTTTTTAGACTAATGTAAGTGGAGGGTGAGGGCTGTGGCGGTGACCAATGAGGTTGTGAGACCAATGAGATTTTTATTTTGCATCTTATTGCTAGGTCGTGGGAGAGTAGGGATGGCCACTGGGCAAGGCAACTGACAAAAAGGACGCGTGTTAAGAAAAAATATGTCTACCAGCGCACGCAAATGTTTCTACATTCAATATATCTGTGCCCCCCTTTTACAATTTATAAATTCATGCTTTCTCAGTACACCCAACCAAGATCGAACCACGATCTCCCCGTCTTCGGTCTATACTTTATTGACTTATTACTAGCAGGTGGAGGAAAAGGTTAAGTAAAGGTCCCATCATGTTCATGTTGTATGTAATTATTTACATCACTAGTAAGTGTAGGGGAAAATAAGTTGAGCTGTCTTGTCAGCGGTTAATATTGCATAGAATGACAAAAAGTTACGCTAAATTGTATATTTTATGAGAGGTCTATTTATTACTGAAACAGAGTGTATGCTAGTTTAGCAAAATAAACCAACCATGAAATAATAAACAAAACATTTAAACATAACGGGTCAGGCACTATTTTAGAGCCATGTAAATTATCGCAATAACAATTTTTTACACACACGTTTGATGTAAACAAGAGCGTAGACGTAATGCAGGAAGAAAATATGAAAGACGTCGCCTTATCCGAGAACCAAATAGAATTATAATGGTACCGAGCCATGATCTCAGTCACATCTACCTACAATGATTAGTATTAGATTGGAGTGAGAGGGGAATTTTTTTTAGTGGTAAACACCTCGGAGCATAAATATGGATTCAAGATACAAACTACCAATTACCGCGTGAATCCGACAATCCGAGACTGGTGCCTTTACCCGCGTGTCCCCTACTGCGCCTATGCACGTCATATTAGGTGTTGTTTTAGTAAGCCAAGATTTTTTTAGCACCACGCCTTACTACCCGTTTGGATTTTACGTATATGTACTAATAACGCTAGTGTGTTAGGGATGAGGAATGTTGAATTTAGAGGAAGTGTACCTAAATTTGCGTGGAGAAAGAGTGGAGAGCCATTAAGGAAATATACTCTCACTACATCCACCCAGGATTCAAGCCCCGTTACCCCATAATTGGCAGTCAACTCTATTGTGAAAGTATCGTCTTCAACATTGAAAATAATAAATAATAAGGGGCCTAATTATATATAATATATATAATTATATAATATTATATAATATATATAATTATATGTATAATGTAAGAAATATTCAACTTTAAAACCCTTACTGTTACAAATGAAAATTGAAAAATTATAAAATGTTAACGACCTAGCCATTGATTTCCCCTTTTACATAAGAAAAAACAACTGCTCACACGCTTTATGTGTTGCCAAACATTGCACGTATTTGGCGAGCAAAAACAATTTTTGGGAATCAAACTCTGGCGAGTAAAGAATCAAAATTTGGTACTCCAACCTAACTTACGAGATTTCCCCAAATAATTCCTAATTTCTAAATATCCTATTCACAAATGGCGTATTTCTACAGCGTTTACAAAAAGATGAATCGAGCAGCATTGAATATTGGTTCATTAAGAGGTCCGTGGGCCACAAGATTGATAGCCTGCTTTAAACCATGCGGTCACCGAGGTGGGCGTAAGCCAAATTAGGTTGAAAGATTATTATTACTATCATCATCATTTGTGTTCTGTCTTACGACAGGTCTATTTCTTCTGTCAGTGAACTTAGATCGCCAATGCACCCTGTCATCTGCCTCCTCACTCAACATCCAGAATTTTCTTCTTTCCTTCCAGTCATCACCTATTTGAATCCTCCTTCTTCCTAAGCTCCTCTTTCCCTCAACCCTTTCTTCTATGATGTAATGAAGAAGGCAGTTCCTCCAAAGGATGTGTCTGATCCAGTTTTTTTTCACCGGAGAATCGTATCCAAAATGGTTCTCTTCTCACCCACTCTTCTTAGAACTTCTTCATTTGTCACCATGTTTGTCCACCCGATCTTCTCAAGTCTTCTCCAACACCATATTTCAAAGTTCCCCTATAGATTTTTTTGATTTAAGGATATGTGCTGAGAAAATTATCTGTTTATAAAAATAATCCAAGTCCAAATTTTTAAACAAAGGTAAATTGTATGATGCGATCAGATACATATTGATATTGTTGTCATGAATTTAGGAACCCGGGGGTTTGCCACATTTTATAGTAAACTTTATTTTACCATGGTGTATGTGGGACATTTGTTATTGATATTGAAAGTACATTGATCTCCCCTTAGAAGTGTGTCACTGTGCATATATAGTTGTGACAACCCATAGTAATTGCCACAGTCACGTGCCACGCTCAATACAGGGTTGTAACCAGTAGAGGGAGGCGTTGTTCCGGTGTTCGTTCAACAAAGAGCTGGAGGAGAAGAAAGGGGGGTGGGGAGGTGTAGAGCGTAAACTGAATGTATGGGAACACGAAAACATGGTTTCAAAGTGTACAAATCCTAGTTTGACTGCCGCACTATTTTTGTTTAAATATGCATTAAAACACTTCACTGTTATAAATAAAAATTTGAAACTAATTTAATAAAAATAAAATAAAAATTGAGGTGATTAAGGAGGCATAGATAAATGAGGATGGAGAAGAAACAATGAATGAATAATGGTATGAAGGGTGGAATGATTAAAGATGAAAACAAAAATCCCCCTCGGGCTTAATGGAGGTTTGCTTGACGTATGACAGATGTTAAAGTAGAAATTGGCTAATTAAATATTGGTTAATTCGAAATAGTTAGATAACTATAACCCACCATGAGTACCCATGACATTTCTATTTAAATCAATGGTACAAAAATAACATTTAATTCGAAGTTTAGAAGGAAATATTTGAATAATTATGAGCTTATATATTATATAATTCTATTTTTTATTTATTCTGGTTTGTACTAATTTCAAACCCAAATCAACAATCTTTATTAAACGACTCCATATGCCGATAGTGTCAAATAAAGTTGGAGTTAGCTTACTAAAACATAGTAAAGGAGAAAGCGGGGAATTATGCGCCAGCGGCAAGCGGGTTTCCCGATATAAGGGATGTGTTGCCTCGGCTTTCATAAATTCTGATTTAAGTCTGCAATTTTTTCATATTCTGAAAATTGAAAAATGACCATTTTTGTATGTTAATTTTCCAATTTTTTATAGTTTTTTATTGAATTTTTCTGTTTTTTTAGGTATGTATCTATTATGCATGTGTGTTTTATATATCATATATAATAAGTGTGTGTTTATAAAAATTTAGCATATTTTGAAGTTTTAGATTTATTGTATACCATCTGTCTTGATACTAATTAAAATGGTTAATTCGCATTTTTGATATTTCGGATTTATTTAGATATCACTTAGACTTTAAATTAAAAAAGTTCTACTGCATAAAAAACTCACCTAATTATTTTTAATTATGTTAAAAAACACAAATCCTTACTAAAATATAGCTCTATTTGAATTTATAAATGACACCTGGACATGAGAATTAAACCAGGTTTTATTTTTCAATTTAAAGAATATTATATTTTTTGCGACTATAGCAGTATTTAACAAATATAATATCTTGGCTATTTAAGTCATCACAATAGATGATGTGTTTAATGGGCTTACGTGGATATTAGAATTTTTTTTTTAAATCCTATATTAAAATTAATACAATGGTGGATCTAGCAATGAAAATTAAAAGTTTCATACACAACTAAGAATACTGTAATCATGGGCGCCCACCACAGCAGTTTTTCCGGGGATGGGCGAAGGGGGTGTTGGTGGTGTAAGGGTGTTATAATATATTTACACGCATGCAAATACACACACACACACACACACCTGGAAACATTTCTGCTGAGTACTGGATTTATAATTGCACCGTAAAGATACTAAAAATATAGCAGCACTTGATATCCTTCGTGTTCTGTACTTATACGAGAAGATTATGACGAAATGTTGACAATTGTTTAAAATGTAGTGACGGATTTTTATTCGGAAATGCGTTAAGGGGATGTGGTGATCATATTACTGTATATCACGATTGTAGATCTGATAGTTGTTAAATTTTGGGAGAAAAAATATTGTAAGGCAAACTAGAAGATTAAAAAATCTTAATAATATATTCTTGTCAGAGAAAACATAATTCCGGTTGGGGGAGCGGGGTGCAAGCGTCCTTCCTTGCCTGTTACCGTGGGCGCCCATGACTGTAATGACATGGTCATGTCGTGGGTGTTGCCAGGGTAAGCAGAGAAACTGTACATGCGATGTGTTCTTTCACATTAGGTTCTTCCATTCAACAAATCATACACAAGCTATGCTCTACATGGTAATATAATTCAGTTGATACTTGGCTAATGAATAAAAGTAGCAGTCTTACCCTGATAGAACACACTATGACCCTATCTTATAAGTTAAACATACCACATTGGATTAATGCAAGGTAAGATTATGGCGTACCTTATAGGGTAAATAAGGGGTATATACATATCTTAGAGTTAAATGAAAGTCCCTTTACCCCCGATTCATATGTTTTCAGTTTTAACTTATATTATTTTGAATCGAAAAAATCTAACAATCTCTTGGATGAATAATACGTCCTTTCTCAATTTCGAATCCGTAAAATCATACCCATTCATGGGTAAAGTGTAAGAAAAGGGCTGGCTTTAACTTCGCTCAAATATAGACAATATTATTATTTTTATATGATAGAAGATAGTTGTTAAGAGAATGCTGCAATATCGACCAAAAATACCACAAACACCAACTCTTTTTAAGTTATACTAAAAATGATCTCATTTGAAAGAAACATCTCATGAGGATGCTACCAAATGAAGCCAGACTTGACGGAGCTGTACCTTAGTAAGCTATCCACTCCCTCCCCCCACCCACAATGAGGTTGCAAACGAATGTTGTGTTGCATTAGCCTTAAAAGGCAAGTTTGCTACAGGACAGGGCTGCCACTAAATTTTAAACTTTGAAATTGACATTTCCATATTTTCCAGACTTGTGGGGGCCGTTCAGAACGGGAGAGAACAGTTAATCAGTACACCTGGCAACAACCCACGAGTCACTACTGTTTTAAGAAAACAGACTGCTTCCTTTGCACTTTATATCGTGATGAAATATCACCCTCTTATTATGGTGTTTGATGGCAGAACATGAGATTTGATTCGATCGTGAAACAAATGAGATATTGTACCGATCAGGTCTACCCACGGGTCGTCCCACAAGCGCCCTCGTATCGTGTTTTAGTCTCGGTGCCAAGTAGAAAGCAGTGTTCCCTACCACCGCCCAAAGTCTTGGGCAAGGTCGATATATGACAGGTTACACCTACGCTCACACACAGAGAGGGCCGTCTCGAGAATAATTTTGTGCTCGGGTGAACTTTCATTTGATCGCCCCCTTATCTATCACATAATTAGGGTCCAAACATAGTCTTATGTCCTTCAAAGAAAAACATTGCAATAAAAAAAATCACGGTTGTTCGTGTCCGTTATTGTGATTGATTATTTTTAATAGGAGTCTTAAGCAAGTTATATAAAATAATTCTGTATAGTCTGCTGTAGGCCTATTGAACATCGACAAGATGGTGGCATTCGAATTTCTGTAATAATTTTAGCGAAAATATATTTACAATTAAATTAGGACATCAAACTAACAAATTTTAATTTTCTAGGAATTTTTTTTCTTTAAATTATTTGAGACAAAAAGAAGAGTTTTATTTTGTCAAATTTATTTAAGTTCAATGGGAAGAGACCATTGGGAAGATTTAGACGCAGATGGGAAGATAACATTAGAATGGAACTGAAAGATATAGGAGACAATGGGGTGGACTGGATGAAACTAGCTCAAGATAGGGATAGGTGGTGCACTTTTGTAAGTGTGGCAATTAATCTTTCAGCTCCTAATACTATGTAGTAAGTAATTAGCGTATAACCCGAACGGCTAGTAAGACGTGGTGCTAAAAAAAGTACGTAAGTAAATAAATTCAAGAATATTAACAAGATTTGCAATTGTGCATAATTTTAATACAACCTGACTTGAGAGTTCTGCAGTGGGGGATTGTGGCCTACCAAGTAGGTGAAGGGGTTAAGTTGAAGGAGTGGGGTGTAGGAAGAGAACAGGGGAAGAGATGGCACCTGGAGCCTCGGCATTACGTATCGACATAAAGTCATAAATCAACAGGTTGAGGACGATGGGCAAGGGCAATGTTTTTTAAAATATCATTTACTTGTCCATCCATAGCATCGTACTCGTCAATGTAGCTTGACGATGTCGAAAAAGTCCCCACGAGTGAAAATGTAGATAGAAACAAAATAAAATTAAGAAGTAAAACTGGATTTAGAATTTTTCCAAATATAAATTATGGTCTCTAAAAATTATATTAGTGTAGTTCTATTTTGTGTTGATTTATTTATTTGAGGTATTTAACATGCACTTTCTGAACTGACTGATTATATCAGAAGACAATAATTTCTATGAGCGAGAGCAAAAGGGCCAACAAATTTTTATGGGAAATATATTTTCACATATCTTACAGGGATATTTTACATGCCACAATTGACATGGGAGCGACGGCTTCACTTAATCTCCGTAGGAAGTTGTGCTACGCATTTTTATCACTCAAGAAAAATCCGTCGACACGTAACTGGGCTTGAACCTATGAACATCGGGCCATGAGGTGAGCACTTTACTCCAAAACCATTGAGGTTGACTCTAATTAGTGTCTACCATTTTTCTACCAAATTTTAGGTTTAACATGACGAGCCGCAACTGACGTTCCAGTAAATTTTTAGAACATTGAATCATACAAGGAGATTTATTATAAAAGGTTTGGGTTATGATATTGAAGCATTAACGTTCCTGGTGTAAAGAAAAAGGCGATATTAGTGACACGTTAAACCAACCAGCGCTGTAGTCGACACAAGAGTCACTGTAATTGCTGTTATTGTTTCTATTATCAACTTTCTTAGGAGAAATTAAAGTGGAAACTTAAAAACTTTGGATATCTCTAGATTCCATTGATTCTATTTAAATAGAAGGCATTTTTACAGAACAAAATAATTTTTGGAAACAATCCAAATACATTTTTTTGTTTTACATTTATATTTAAATGTACAAGATATTATAATATTTTGGCTTCTTTTATTTACTCGTATAAACCTTTTGCATTAAACATATTTCCCCTCTAAATTATTATAGAACATAAAAAACAGTTTCGGGCCATACCAAAACCGTGAGGGCTGCACTCTGGGAACCCCTGATTTAGTAGACGAGACTGTACAACTACACCGTTTCCGTTAAACTGCTGTGCATGGCATCCGACAACTCAGCTCAGGCGCTAGAGTATTTATCTTCTATACCTAAAGGTCCCAAGTTAACTTACTCGGAAATAACTTTTCTTTTAGCATCGATGAAATTGGGGATTCTCCATATACAATGATGAATTGGTGGGTTGAGGACTGAGTGTTGTGTCTGTCTTAGAGTTAGTAAGTTTGTAATTTGTGCGATGCTATAATTAGTTGGTTTAGAAAATGCATGCTATAAACTATTATTACTATTATCTCCACATCTTACTACCCGGTTGGGTTATACGCACTTACGCTGTAATGTGTAATGGTAGGGTGATTGTTAGATGAAATTGAGCACCTACAGTTTAACGTGGGATCCGAACCACGGTGGAGGTCTGGCATTCCTCACATTCACAAGTTGTGATTAATACACGTCTTGTCAGAGGTGAAGGAAGAGTTTGGTAATCTGATAAATCTGTGCCAGGACCGAGGATTGAACCCCGGACCACCAGTACAGCAGTCTGACACCTTACCCCTAGACCACCAGGTCACCCATAATATTATATACCCAAGCAATACACGGTTTGAAGTACTACTTTTGATCGGGGTATTTACTGTACACTTTCTGAACATTCAGAGTATATCACCACATGACTTACAAACTAACTTGACACAATACGGAAACACCAGCCATGGTACTAGAAAATATGGAACAGGGTGAAACCACTTGCACGCACATACGCACATTAAAACAATTTTAACCCCCAAAAGGAATGGAACCAGGGTTCCTAGTTCCAAAGTTGGTTTTGGTACTGACCTGCATCTGCGCCAGTTTGGAGCCGCCTCCAGGGCTGGATGTCATGGGGGTGGAAGGGGCGTGGTCTAGGAGGGCAGAGCCGCCTCCGTAGCTCGGCTGCACTAGCGCCATCTAGACGGCCTGTGTGGAAAACAAACAAAATAATCTTTTAATTATTATTATTATTATTATTATTTAGCACCGCGTCTTACTACCCGTTCGGGTTATATGCATAAGTACTAATTACGAATTTAGAGGAAATGAGCCCGCATTTACGTGGAAGTAGAGTGGAAAACGATTTAGGAAAAACCACCCCCAGTTCACCCGACCGAGATTATAACCTCGATCCCCCCGTCCTCAGCAGTCGAGCTCAACACGACTAGCACGTTAGACAACTACGCCACCGAGGCGGGTGACGTCCTTTTAAGGTGGGCTGGAGTTATAAGTTCTATATTTGTACCATTTTTATATCAAAAACATTTTGGACAAAATAAATAAGCTCTTGCTTCAATATAAGCGTTTAACTTAATTTTCTAAACATGAGAATGCCAACAGTTTTTTTTCAGCGCTTCGCCTTACTACCCATTCGGACTATACGCTCATGTACTAATTACACTAATGAGAAACTGTTGGTACAACACAATTTTTGAAATGCCTTTTTGAAAATGATCTATATTCTATATTAACTTTCTATCCTTGTTAGTTAAATGTCTGTACCTACACCAGTGGCGCTGTGGCCTAAGGTATTGATGACAGGGGAAGTCACGATTTAAATACCGGGAGGGAGGTTGAGGGGGTTTCTACAAGATATTTTCACTGTGTTTTTTCCAGCCTCTCTTCTCCCTTATAGTTATTCGATAGTGACCAAAACTTTACCGAGCGTAGTCTCTCACAAATTTACTTACAGATACAACAACAAAAATTCTTTATAAGAATTTAAATTGCTTCAAGAAGGATTTATGCTAAAAATAACTATCAACATCCTCTTCTTTCCAGTGCCTTTATCACGAGCCACCACAAATATACTACCCCCCCCCTCCAGCTCCCTCCAATCCCATCCTTTCTACAAACATATCTGTAAAAGGCTCTGATATCAACTATTGTTTTAAAAGTTTTAATTAAATAAATATATGTAAAAATAAGATAAAATCACACTCAGTTCATCTCACCTTGTATCCGAATCAAAGTGAAACGTGTTAACTACTGCACCGATTCTTCCGGAAAAGTCCCTCTAACAAAGGGACACGTTGTTGTGATTTATCCGGTAGAGTCCTACTGACGACTAGAGTAAAGTCCTAACGTTGTTTAATGAAAGGAAACATCAAATCTGGGTCGACCAATAAACTCTATAATAGTCCTTAATGGCACTTTATTGGGGCGTAGCATTGATCTAAAGGGGCATTAGTAGGTCACTCTAGCCGGATTATTCCATCACACAGGTTAAAAGCTCCTACACTTTTATCAATATGTAAGGTATTTTTTTCCGGGCTTGCCAGAGGAAAAGAGGGGACATAACTTAACGAAACGCACGTATGACATTTGGCGTATTCTGGGCTTAACCTATGTAACTGAAATACACCTGTCGTTTAGTCCATATTGATCATAGGTCGTTTGTCCAAGTTTTAACCCCCCTCCCCCCCCCCCGTTAATACAACTTTGTGTGTGTTTTTACTTCTGACTCACGTTACTATAACCAGTGTCTGTATAATCGCCGGATAGATATATTAGGTTTGATTAAGTTGTCAAAACTGAGACCTGATGGTTAGGTTACGTTATGTTAGATTGGGTCTGCAAAAGTGAATGGAAATCGCCTTATGGCTAGGCCTAAGTTAGTTTGGACTAGGCTATGATAGGCTAGGTCTGCCAAAATGAAAGGAAACTGCTTCAAGGCTATGTAAGGTCTGGGTAAATGAAAGGTAGAATTCTTTCTATCCTTGGTTCATACGGTTGGTCCAAAATAATTCCCATTTACTTACTAGAACTGTGCCAAATAACCTAAGCGGGTCGCTTTTTGGGAGGAGTGCGCCAATGGTCATACAGCCATCGAAGCTATTATCACATGTACACTTTTGACCAACATGAAATCGTAAGCGTACTTTAAATTCTTTCAACGATAAACCTTTTTAATATCATTTCATTTAGTTTATTTGTGGTATTTAACTTTCACTTTCTGAAACTACTGATCATATAATCACATGGATTATAAACTAACTTAAATCTAGAACAGACACAACACCCAGCCCCCGGCCGTTAATTCATCACTATGAAAGGGACACCCAAATTTCACCTATGATAATTTTTCCGGCCATGCAAGGAATAAAACCTGGGACTCTTAGATCAGTAGGCAGACAGGCTACCAACTGAATGAAGGTATTGTAAAAAATCAAGTCGTAAACCTGGTCTTAAAATGATGCATTCGACACATCTACAGAGCTCTGTATTACAGTTCTACTTGATATGTTTTGAGCGTTTATTGACATTTTTGAGGTATTGGTAGGGGAGGGATGGCATGTCCACCTACCTCTTCCTTTGAGTGCGCCACTACTCACAGCTTTACTGATAAATATGGAATATAAATTTCCAAACGGGAATCGATCAATGATCCATCTTGGAAGACAAAGCGATCTATATATTTAAAATACTCTTTTTAACACCGCTCTTTCGGGTTACACGCTTATGCACTACTTACTCTAGTGGCTAGGTATGAGGAAGGTTGAATTTATAGGAAGTGTTCCCACATTTACAATGAGGAAAAGTGTAAAAAAGTTTAGGGAAAAACTCTTTTAGTATTCCCGACCGGGATCAAACCTCTTATCTCTTCCTCATCGGCAGTCTAGTCTTTAGCGAGCGTGTTTAAAATACTAATATTATTAATTGTGTTTAGGGTTTGACCTATGAACCAACTGTTTTTTTTATCAACACAAGACTTACAAACCTACTTATCTCCAGAACAAACACAATACCCAGATGCTCGACAATAAATTCATCAACATGAATGAGCACGCTCCAATTTCACAATATTACATTGTTTTGACGTTCCGGAAATCGGACTCGGACCATTAACTAAGTGTTCAGACGCACTACCAGCTGCTAAGATAAGGTGGTGTTCAACCAGCGGTGCTATGCCAACGTTTATGAAGAGTCCTTTCTTGCCAGCCTTAAAACTACTCTGTTGTACTGTCAGTTCATGCTTAGTGCCACAAGCGATCTTGAAGCTAATTTTGGCAAAAAGCTATTTTATTTTCACCCCATTTGGATTGTTATCAGCCAAGCAGATACAATAAGCGCCCTCACTACTTCCTCGCGTGTTGAATGATTCATCAACGTATTTATAAGTAAATATGGTATCATGTAGAATTGTAGATATTTCCGAACTATCACTTAGTTAGATATTTGGACCAGACTATAAGAAGCTTCAGGGAAGCTGATTCTGGACCAAGGACTTCTCTTATAGCCTCCAGTAGCCATAGTCATCTTTCTCCATACTAGAGCAAAATTCTCTAGTTGCCCATGTTCAAAAAAATATCAATCATTATTAACTATGTTTGGATGAATATGTGAGCTCTCTTTTTCTTCCACCTATCTGCCAGCCAGCCCATAGTTATGACGGACTGACTGCTACCTTGTCTGTCAGATATATCTGCCAGCTTGTCTGCTAACGTGTCTGTCAGATAATCTTGCAGACTGACTGCTAGCCTGTTTGTCAGATCATCTTCCAGACTGATTACTAGCCTGTCTGTCAGCTTATTTGTCAAACTTTCTGTCAGTTTACCTAGTAACCTGTCTGTCAGCTAACTTGCTTGCGGGTCTGTCTGAATATGCCATCTTAGTTATCAGCCTTTATGTCAGATTATTTGTAAGCCTTTCTTTCAGCCTACCTGCTAGCACATCAATCTCTCTGCCAGCTTATTTATCAAGCTTTCTATCAGCTTATTTGTCAGCCTATCTGCCAGCTTATTTGTCAGCCTATATGCAATCTTATTCATCAGCCTTTCTGTAAGCTTATTTGTCAGATTATTGGTAATCTTATCTGCCATCTTATTTATCAGCCTTTCTGTCAACTTATTTACCAGAATATTTATAAGCCTTTCTATCAACTATTTATCAGCCTTTTTGCCAGCTTATCTATCAGACTATCGGTCGGCTTATTTATCAGCCTTTCTGTCAGCTTACTTGTTAGCTTGTCTGCCAACTAGCTTGCTAGCTGGTCTGTCAGCCTATCTGCCAGTCTGTCTACCTACCCACAGTGTGCCTTACCAACATAATAGTGGTAGGCCTGTTTTCATATAATCAAAAATAGCCCTAGTTCCAATCACAATTAACGACAGAAACGGTTATACTTATGAGGGCCAGAACCTTTAAAAAGGGTTATTGTCCCAGCCTGTCAAAGTTCCCCTGAAAGAGGTTGAAGCTGGGGCGGTGCTCGCACGAAGCCGTCACAAGTGGAGCAGGCCAGTCAGTCCCTGTCAATAGCCGTGATGAATGAAGTGTCAGGCGGGGCGGCCTACACACAACAACGACAGGGGGAGGTAACTGCTCCAGGTAGCTTTGGTCATGCGCAAAACTGCTTTCGCTTTTAGTTCGGGGAAACAAATGTTTAATATTTTGACACGCGAGTATCTTGAGACTTTCTAAACATGAGGTTATACAGGATGTCTTAAAGGGGAGTGGGTGGGAGGTGGGTTAAGGTGTGGGAGGGGGGGTTGGAACATGACCCATAGCCTCACTTTAGAAAAGGACTGTTAGGAGAAGACAAACTAAACAAAAACCCAAAATAGGGAAATATTTATTAACTACAAGACACTAAAAGAATTAAAGTAAATAAAAAGAGGGAAAGGTGGGAGGTGAAGATGTCGATAAAAGGATTCTGTTAAGAAGGAACTTTTAGAAAAATGCCAAACATAATTTTTGCAGTCATCAAATATAGCATTTTATTAGTGTTATTTTATAGATGTTGAATTGATCTATCAAACATGATAGATGAAAACTTTAAGTGTAGGCCTATAAATTGTTTTAATAAAATTTGTAAAAAAAGGTACCTTCTTATCTCTAAATCGGACATGTATTTATGCCCTCAGTACAAACTACTACCGGGAAGAAATGGAAAATTTTCTTGGTATCCTCCGCGAATTGTTATTTGTTTTCGATGGAATGTGTCATAGCGTTTGGAGGGCTCACTGAATGATTGATGTAGTAGAGCAGGGAGGTGGGGAGTCATGTGTGGGTGTAAGCTACGGCCAGCAACATGGCTTTCATGGCCCGCAGGTACTTAAAAACATTATATATATAACTGGCTCTGCTCGTTGGGGGCTCCACCCCCCAAACCCCCAGTGAGTTTTCTTTGCAAGTGGATGTAAACTAATGTAATTCCAGAGCCGTTTTTAGAGAGGTCTTACCGTTTAGCCACAAGAGACCCCCATAGAAAGGTCCGCACCGATTTTAAAGTGGTTCCACCACTTTTAATTTTTTTGGGGGGCTAATTTTTTTTTAACTTTTTGGAATTTTACCGTTGGTTACAGGCTAGAAGCTATAAGCTAGCCAAATTTCAAGTTTATAGCTAATCTGGAAGTGGGTAAACATTAATGTCAATGATTAGATTCAACCATGTGGCTTTATAGTAGTATAATATTATTTATATATGTGTGTTGTATTTTTTTTTACCACGTCTCGTGCGGAGCTATACGCATTTAATTACAAAAATAGAGTAGATACGAAGGAGGCATCATAATGAGTAAGATGTTTGCTGTGCCGGAGGGAAAGTGGAGAAAAAAATTGAAGTAGGAAAAAACAACACCACCTTCATTCAATTACACCAGGCCGGGATTCAAACCCCGACCTCCTTGTTACCACCAAACCAAACTAAATTAGCTTAATCTTATATTTCGTGGGCCAACTGGTGCAGGTAAAACTTTATTTTATTTTACTAAAAACAAAAACAAACCAGTGAGTAATCAATTTAAAAAACTCGAAGGTAAATGTTACAGGTTTAATAACTCCCAAAGGGTGCTTACTACGACACAAACTTATCACTAGTGGGAATGAGGCTAAAGGCGTCAGTATCGTCCTGTATATTTTGAACAAAAGGTGAGGATTCAATTTCCGGCAGGGTGTATTGAGGGTGATTTTTTCGCTTAAATAGTTTACCTTTCTCGTTCTCCAAGGACATGGGGATACACTTCCTCTATTTTACTACCTTTCCCATATTTACCCCGTTATTGTAAATGTGTGGACAGCCCGGAATCAGTGTTGCCAATTTAATGACTTTGTGGTTAAACTTGGCGACTTTTACAAGTCTGAAACACTAATTTTCATTTTTAGCGCCTAGCGACTAGTCTGGCTACTGGCAACTTTCCTTAAATTTCTGTCAAATTCATGTTCATCATTTTAAATATTAATGCTGTAGAGTTTTGATTTTTGAAACTACCGCACTGCAAGAACGCATAACGCATTGATTCGGTCTACATAAGAGCTCTAAACTATCCATCTATATATTCCCAAATCACAATGACATCGTTTTGGGTCCGAGGATCACCTCACTCCACTTATGTAGCTTGCATTCAGTTCAAATTAATGTAAACATTTTTGGTTTGGCAACAAATTTTATGACGTTTAATTTTTTTATTTAGCGACAATCTAGCGACTTTATAGTACTAATCTAGCTATAACAGTTTTATGGTCGTTGGCAAAACTGCCTGGGACGGTAGTAAGGTGAGGTGGGCCAACTGCATGGTGAGATTCTGACGTTGATCTCCCGGCCATTAGCCAGTTATGTAATTAGACTGGAAGCATACATTCCGGACATGCCCCGCCCTCCCCTGTCCCTATCATCCTGCTGGAAACACCTCCGGTATTGCTATATCTACACACAGGTCAACCAACCTGAGAAATAAAGAGAGAAAAAGAGAGTTTAAACTAGATTATTATTATTATTAGTATTATTATTAGAAGCAGCACCGCGTCTTACTACCCGTTCGGACTATACGCACTTATGATAATGTGTAATGGTAGGGTGATTGTGAGATGAAAGGAAGGACCTACAGTTTAACGTGGGATCCGAACCACGGTGGAGGGTCTGGCATTCCCCACATTCACAAGATGTATTGTCTGAGGTGAAGGAAGGATTTGGTAATCAGATAAATCTGTGCCGGGACCGAGGATTGAACCCCGGACCTCCAGCACAGAAGATCCGATACCTTACCCCTAGACCGCCAGGTCACCTTAAAACTCGTATATAATCGATATCATTTCATCAAGCTACTGGACCTACTTTCATGTGTTCATACGCCAAACCCTAGAAATTATCCCCCAAGGTCCAAAATACAGTTGGGAATCTTAGCCAACAGTTCATCAATCTATTGTAACTACTTTCACGTGCTCATAAGTAAAGCCAGTTAATTCTCCAGCTGTCATATGGTCATACTGGGTCAATGTTTGGCTTTATGTGACTGGTATCTTAATCCTTATCCGGATGGATGATACTAATGGTAGGGATTAGGAAGGTAAAGTTTAAAGGAAATGTACACGAATTTGTGTGGGGGGACAGTAAGAAACACTTTAGGTAAAACGCGTCTTTGGTACAACCTGACGACCTCATTCCAGGAAAACCAAGGCAAAACGAGAACGACGCCTTTGTCCGTGGGATCACTGATGTAGGTCATTTGGCCAAAAACAAGATGTTAAGGTCATTCAACAATGAGAATCGTTAATATTTTTAGAGTCCATAACATTTTGTCAGGGAATCTAACATAGTTGGAGGTTATCTTGGAAAAGTTAGCAGGTAGCATTGTCTCAGCCCATTTTGGCAATACCGGCCAGGTAAGGAAGCCAGTGTCCATTTTGTCTGTGTGGTGGGGCTATCTGATCCTCTGCCTTGGCCTGGCGTATTAAGGCTCTACAATTTGTACAGTAAAACAAGAAATTTCATTAAATAAATATTTTCAACTATCAATTCGGACACAATAAAATTAACGAGTAGAGTTGTGTTAAAAACAAAACAAATTAATTCTAAATAACGACATTGGGTTGTTTAGAACGAGATAAAATCAAATTATTACAATATATAAAGAACAATATTTATATATTATTAAAAATTATGTAATTTACCGCTTTTGAATTATTTATACATTAAAAATTAATTTTCTTTAAATAGCCTATTGTAAATATTACACCTCATATGAATGTCTAGTTATACTAAATTTCAGCCTCATACAGGGATTATTTTAATATGACAATGGTAGATGGAAATCATAAAATAGTAAGTTTGACCCCTTGTAACTCGTGAACCGTAATGATTTTAAATAATTGAGTCACAATTTAGAAATTACACTCGTTAAAATTGTGCAATATGTTTTTAAATGGTCGAAAGACGAACAGTCGTAGCTCAGGGAGAAGAGAGTGTGTGTGTGTGTGTGTGAGAGAGGGGAGGGACTGTGGTGCACTAGCTAATATAAAGACACCGAGTATGATCAATTTCAAGAAATTGCTCTAGTATTTACGTGGAAAGAGACTAAAAACCACCAAGGAAAATAACCCTCTCGAGGTTCTACGGGCATGGTTTGACTTAGGCGAGAGAATATCAACCCGCAATACACTAACCATGCCTTACACGAATCCCCAGGCCTTATTCATTTACATTTATCATTCTAGTAATTTGTATGAGTTTTGTTTTGTCTCTAGGGGTGTGTGATGAGTGCGCGGGTCCACCAACGCAACAGGTGACGATCGAACCAACGACAACCAGTAAATGGGGGAGCTTCAAGTCCGCATGTGGTCTAGAGGGTTCATGTCGTCTTCTCACTACAGTCGGAGTTAATTTCAAACAGTCTGCTCAGTACAATATGAGATAATATCAGCTACAGTTTGCTCACTACAGTCTGAGATAATTTAAACCAGTCTGCTCAGTACAATATGATATAATATCAGCTACAGTCTGAGATAATATCAATTATTACAGCCAGGTACAATCTGAGATAATTTCAGCTACAGTATGCTCGGTACAGTCTGAGATATCAACTACAGTCTACGCGACATGACCTAGACTCCACAGTCTAGAGAGTGGAATTGTGACACCTATGTTGCTAAATACTAGGCACAATCATTATTAAGGGTGTTAAAGCGAGATTTAAATGATTTTTTTAAAACGTTTTATTCAAATTTTTATTTTGAAATAAATATTTCCGATGATATTATTCGACATTTACATTTATAAAAACAACTTTAACGTGATTATTGAAATTTATTTAGATTATATTAATCAATTAACCTTTAGAAACATCAAAGTATTTTTTATTTGGCTATGGCAATATTAAAGAGGTACCCCAAAAATATTAATTTTAAGACTAAACAATTTTAATACAGAAGGTACAGATGATTTCTCAGCAAAAAAATAATAATTCAAAACTGATTTGAACTCACTTAAGTGTACGCAAACCAAACAAAAAAACAGGGTTAATTTATTAAAACATAGCACATTAAAAGAAGACATAATCATTCTACCGCTTGAAAAAATAATTAAAAGCTATGGAATTAATAAAACACCACTTACCTTTAAAAAACAAAAATTATTAAACTTGTAGATTTATCCCAAAATCTGTTAGATGTCAATTCTCAAACATCACTTCTTGGTTAACAAAGAAACAAACCAAAAACAAAACAGCTCACTATCACTTATTTTACACTTTAACTTAGTTATTTTAAATTATAAGTCATACAAATACGTACAGTATTATTTGTTTTGTGTACAGTAACTTATGTTTATCAATGTTAAAGCATACCGGTTAAATTATACTCTGTATATTATGATATTTAAATAAACATTAGAAACACGTCTTGTTAGTTCAACTCCCGAGCGATAACGTTCCTTGTACCACACTGACGTTTACGATGCACCACTGCACTTCAAGGATTCAAACCGGTCCAGCACTAGACTCACGGCCATCTAGAGAGATTCGCGCGTGTTTCTAGCGACGTTTAGTTCACCCATCGCCCTGTAGATGCCACGAGCTGTCTGTGCGAGCGCTCCGAGGAACTTTGGTTGACTGCTTCAATTCTACAACGAGGGCGGTACGGTATGCCGCCGATGGTCTTCCCCTCTTATAAGTCATTCCCCTAAGCCCGATACACATCAGCTCAATTCTCAGCGCGCGTATTACTACGGTAAGTTTGATAACAACCGGCCTCGTGGTGTAAAGTTAGTGGCTAAGAACTTAGGGGTACTTGGTTCGATTCCCGGTTGATACCTTGGGATAATTACCCCAACGGTCTACCAGGGTTTGGTTAACTAAGCTTAAGTTAGGTTGTAAGTGTTTCTACTGGTTCCACACCCTCATACTATTGTCATCAACTCATCGGGACATGGAAATAGTATCCACGGAACAGGATGTACGATTAGTACATTCGGGCGTCCCCTGAGGAACGTTACATTAGTACCGATTAATCTTTCCACTACTGGGTTACGATTGATGTATCCCAAACGCGCAATATTTATTTTGTATATTCTAGTTTGATGTACATTTAATTTATTAATCGAGATTTTAGTCAGTCTTTATGGCAAGTTTGACAGTAGCTTGATACAGAATTCAAGGCGGCCACCTCGATCAACGAGAAAGTATCAATCGCTGTCAGGCTACATGGCTTAAAATACAATGGTCTGTGTCGTTCTTTGGAACAACCTATCTATTTTGTCTAAGTTAATACTCCCTTTCGCCCTTCACCAACATCCACCTTTTTTCATGTCAATATGAAAGAGGGGAAAGAAATCTACGAAACGTCTTATATCAAAGTAAAGAGAAAAGCTCGCTGGTGGTTCTCAAATATCATAAAATTTTCTATTGTGAACCTATAAAAAAATAGGTATTTGCTAGAGGAAGGCTAAATCTATATCTCTATTTAGTCAAACTTAGTCTCATAGCTCTGAAAATATGCTTAAGTTGTCGTTAAAAATGAGCTAATTTCAAATTTTCACACATTTTTTCCTAGTAATAAAACTCAACTTATAAAGTTGTTAAGAGAAAAGCGCCCTTTTGGAATATTTCGACTTTATTTTGGCGTCATTTTTAGGGTAGGATATCGGTGCGTCTCGCGTCTGCGACCAGTGACCAGACTAGCTTCCATAGATTGTTATGTTGCCAGTTCCTTCGAAGCGACTGCGACTGGCGACCAGAGTGCGCGTCCAGCGTCTGCGACCAGCGACCAGACTAGCTTCCATAGATTGTTATGTGGTCAGTTCCTTCAAGGCGACTGCGACTGGTGACCAGAGTGCGCGTCCAGCGTCTGCAACCAGCGACCAGACTAACTTCCATAGATTGTTATGTGGCCAGTTCCTTCGAGGCGACTGTGACTGGCGACCAGAGTGCGCGTCCAGCGTCTCTACATTGCGTCCGGAGCAGTGTGGACGCAGACTTACCACCGAACAAACGTGTGTTTTAGTAGCGTTGTAATTTAGTTTTGTGTTTAATTGGGTTGGTTTTGAAAACGATACATGATTTTTCCATGGAAGAGGACGAATATTTAATTGAAGCGGTGGGTAAAACACCCCTTGATTTTAGACATATCTTCGCCAGTGTTGCCTACCAGGACCAACATGTAAAGGACAACACATAGAAAGAGAGCTTAGAAATAGTTAGTTGATCAAGTTAGTATTTTACTTTAATCGATTTTACAACAAAATTTTCAGGAATAACTTAATTTAAACCTGTGCTACACATAAAATTACCCACGATAGGTAACCAACGAGACGCACCTAGGGAAACACTATATCCCACGTCTGCTGTAATATTGATATTCTATATTTTGAATAAATATCTCGTGAACTTTTAAAATTTATTAGAAAATGTATTGTCTACGTTTCGAGCGTTTACTAAGATTAATCTAGAAAATTTAGTCTTTTGTTAACTACTCTCCGAACATAACGTAATAGGGTACCACTATTTCTTTCCAGAAACAAGCTTGTGGTACAACATAAGACCAAATATTCTGCATAATATAAACTATTTGATGATTTACTGTCCATCATTGGGCTAAGTGAGTTAAAATTGCTAATATATAAGGTGACCTTTTGCCGGGAATCTTAAAATGGAGCTATGGCGAATGCTCATTAAAAAAAACAACTTAATTCACGTTTTAAGCATTTCAAACACATTGAAATACGGCCCAATCATGGCGGTGTTCAAACAAGGCTAACCTAGCCTATAAATAATTGACTTCTTATTCAACAATGTAAAGCTTGAAACTCCCTGCAGTATAAGTTGTTATAAACTAAGAAATTCCACAAGATTTAACAATTTACAACATTACGGAAGTGAGTTACATTCAGTAAGCGTCATTTCAACACAATAACAATATTACCGTTACGACTGAAGGGTTCATGTAACTTGATTGTTTTTTAAGTTTAGAATCCAGTGATAGTGCGTTTTCGCTAGCTAACAATTTTTATTTAGGTTTGCCAATATAATTTTTTCCCCATCAACAATAATATGTATTTTCTGTTTGTTGCAGAGCCTTCACGAAATGAGACAACCCGTTAGAGTTATTTCCACCCACACGGTGTGACCAATTATTGGTCGGTACTTGTTGGAATTAGTTCTCGTGCTCTCCTACATGGAGCATTAAAGCATGTTATTACGACTTGTGACCTGCGACTTGCGACATAACCGTGATTTCAGTGGCTAGGGCTGTGGGCACACACTCGCTTGCCGCCTTGGACCGACGACGTGGCACTTCCTGGATTCTGCATATAAGAAATACTTCTCTGCCGCGATGTCATGATGTTCTCTATCGGGCTTCTCAAACCACTTTTTATTAACATTTCCCTCATTCTATTTCATCTTCCCCCCATTTTTTGTGTTAACTCTTTAATTATTTATTTCTGATGGTTGTTCAATGTAACTTGTTAATTTTTTTGAGATGTTATTTAGAGACAATTTCTTTGTCAGACGTTCATTTCTATAATTTGAGGACGGCCCTCAAAATGGCTGATTGTAGCTTTTATGTTTTGAGCTTTTTGCTCGGGGTTTCTTCTCTTTAAGAAAGGTTGGCACGTCTTGCCAATTTTAGATTATTGTGTGGTTAAGCGGGGCTTCATCCCATTCATCATGTAGGCAAGTTGAGGATAGCCCTCAAAAGTTCCGATTCTGACCATATTGTTTGGGGTAGACTTTCTCAATATTTATGAATTTAATCAGAAGCTTTTATCCCGGGTCCACAGCATTGATTAGTTTATCTGTTTATTAGAATTTCCATGCTCTTTAACTTTAACATTAATATATTTAATTGTTCTTAGGTTTTCACCCTCATGTGCATGTTGTAGGACTGTATGCTCATTAAAAAATTATTGTTTCCTGTAGTAAAATTCTTTCATAGTCCAAACCACTACTGAGTTTATTTTTGTTGTTAAATAAATACGTATATGTTTAATGGGTCTGCGTTCTCATTTATTTATACCAATTTATTTATTGTAGTAAGCGATGTTTAATCTACCAAGTAACTTTTTTAATTTTTTTTTGCTAAAAAGGAATTAATCTTTTCTAACACGTCTTACTACCCATCAAGGATATTTTAATTTGTATAACATAAATGGGCCAGGGATGTGGAAGGTAGAATTTATCGAAAATTCACCTTTAATTGGTTAATGATAGTATGAGATAAAGATTTTAATAAGAAAAAAAAAACAATACTAATATGGCCTGGCGAGAATTCAAGCCCCGATATCCCCGTCACGCTGCTCTATTGCGAGAGTGACGCCTTATACCATACGACCACCGTATTATTAACTATATACATATTGTTGTTTGGATAATAGAGCTACTATCGTTTACAAATATTTATTTTCAGATTGTGACGAAATACTAGTCTGAATGTCTTATTTGGGCTAATTTTAACCGCTCACCATCGTGTGAAAATGTTGATGTTATGTTTAAACAAACCACGTCAGATAACCAACACACACATATATTGGGTGTGGGTATCAGGAAATATCTTCAGTAAATATATCTTGTTTTTAATTTCTCTTGACCCCTCAAAGAGAGAAGAATTGTGATCGTCAAAAAATAAATCTAACTCGAGATTTTGATTATTGTCGACGTTTCTTGTCCCCCTGAAACAGAAAAAGAGGTTTTCTTGGTGTGGTCTGTCTGTATGTATCTCGGCCTAGAGTCTAAACCACTTTATTTATCTGGATAAAACTTGGTATCTAGTGTTTTCATAGAGTTCCCCCGTGGGATTTTTGGAATTAGATATCTAACCCCAAAATTAAGGGTAGCTTAGTGAAAAAAAACCTCTTTTATTGAAATTCGCTCTAACGAATTTGATTAAATTTTTAGATAGAGATAGGTAAAACATTACCAATAAAATGGCAATTATAATTTTCCCGCGCAAATGACTTTGAGAGTAATCTACATAAGCAGAAATTTCCAATTTTGATAATTTATCTGCAGTATTTGAGATACGAAATAATTTATCACTATAGAGTTGTAGGACCATTAAAAAAAACCTTTACTTGAAATATATTTTTATAAAATCAACAATTTTGAGTTATCGGCAAATATTATATATTTTTAGGTGACCTGGTGGTCTAGGGGTAAGGTGTTGGAATTCTGTGCTGGAGTCCAGGGTTCAATCCTCGGTACCGGTACAGATTTATCTGATTGCCAAACCCTTCCTTCCCCTCTGACAAGACATGTATTAATCACAGCTTGTGGGGAATGCTAGGACTCCACCATGGTTCGGATCCCACGTTATACTGTAGTTCCTCCATTTAATCTCACAATCACCCTACTATTACACAGTAGTGTAAGTGCGTATAACCCGAACGGGTAGTAAGACGCGGTGATAATAATAATATATTTTTAAATATAAGTCTCAGAAATCAGAAAGATGATAACTATGCTCTTTGGCGAACAAATATATTACTTTTGTCTCTATGTGCTTCTGCAACAATGTATATATTATTTCGTTTTAAAAATATCATGAGTTTTAAGTAAATGTCTCCATTTTTAGATAAGGGAGGGAAAAAGTCTTTGTGGTGCACTTTTACTATTTATTGTACCACTTCCGAGTTATCTGCATAGGTTAACTGATGGGGTAGGGTTGATCAGTGTAGAGTTTAGAGGAAATGTACTCGAATTTGAGTGAAAGAGAGTGCGGGAAACAATTTTATGAAAAAAATCACCTGACCTAGATCCTAACCATGACCTCCCAATCATCGACAATCCGGTATATCCTGACAAATCCGCTCAGGTCATCAGCTGCCCTTCTCATTTTTGTATAAGAAACGCGAGAAAAAAAAGTGTTTTTGCAGTCTTTATATAAAAACTTTTTTTGGCCATGATAAATAAAATGCTTCTCTACTAGAAACACAGAGTTTAATTTTATTCAAATGGTGAAATCAACAATTTGTTGATTAGCTGTCATGAGCATAGCGGAATTAATTGGCAAACATTTTGAATGAATAGAAAAAGTTGTCATTAAATTCCAGGCAACCCTTGACAGATATTCAACAAATGTTGATATCATCATGTGAAGAAAACTAAACTATTGTTTTCACACTGAAGAAATATTTGATTTATTTTGAACAAAAAAAATGCTTTAATATAAAAACTGCAAAACTTCCGAGTTATCTGCATAGGTTAACTGATGGGGTAGGGTTGATCAGTGTAGAGTTTAGAGGAAATGTACTCGAATTTGAGTGAAAGAGAGTGCGGGAAACAATTTTATGAAAAAAATCACCTGACCTAGATCCTAACCATGACCTCCCAATCATCGACAATCCGGTATATCCTGACAAATCCGCTCAGGTCATCAGCTGCCCTTCTCATTTTTGTATAAGAAACGCGAGAAAAAAAAGTGTTTTTGCAGTCTTTATATAAAAACTTTTTTTGGCCATGATAAATAAAATGCTTCTCTACTAGAAACACAGAGTTTAATTTTATTCAAATGGTGAAATCAACAATTTGTTGATTAGCTGTCATGAGCATAGCGGAATTAATTGGCAAACATTTTGAATGAATAGAAAAAGTTGTCATTAAATTCCAGGCAACCCTTGACAGATATTCAACAAATGTTGATATCATCATGTGAAGAAAACTAAACTATTGTTTTCACACTGAAGAAATATTTGATTTATTTTGAACAAAAAAAATGCTTTAATATAAAAACTGCAAACATACTGCCATTTTCTCGTGTCCCCTGCATCACCCCTTTAAAGTTAGCCGTTGAGAGCCTTTGTGTAGAAACCATAATTAAAAAAGTGATATTTAATATCCCACAAGGTATCTCATTATCGAGATATTTATCACTGTCACATTTATAATTTATTATAGGCCCACTTATCTTTTTATCAAACAGATAAGATTATTTCTTATCATAAGATGACACATACTGGTACATTTTCCACTCCTTTGTTTGGATATATCTCTTTTTATAATATATTTGATATGAGATATGCTTTGTTCAAAAATCTCTTGAGAACCTTAATAAAATGGCGAGATTGATTGAAGGACTCTTTTTGTCAAAAAAAATAAATAAAAAGTCCGATAATATTGGCATTTGAACAATGAGGTCGTGGTTTTAATCTCAGATAGAGTGAAATGAAGGCAATTTTTCTTAAATGCAAGGCACCTTTTTAAAAATTAATGTTCTAAACTAACATTGTAACCCCGATTACACTGTACGTTCAATATGTAGTGTGATTGCATTTTTTTAATAAGTAGGCTTATGTCAGCTACATTTTATTCACAAGGACCTAAGAAAGAAAATATGTCTTTAAGATTTCGTACAAAAACAATAATTATTGATCTAATTCAAACGATCTAATGTTAAGAATATATAAAACTATATAAAAATATGTCATGGAATATTATCAAAAATATATAAAGACTATAACATAAACATATAAATGCCATAAGAATATAAATTAATAAACTATGAAAATATAATCATAGCTCATTACAAAAGTAGGCCTTTGCGTTTCTGCAATACATAATATAACATTATGCTACCAAAACTTGTTTTTTCTGACCTATTAGTGCAGTACAGCGAATTTATTTCATCATTAGCAAAATTTGTAAAAATACATTTCTAACAAACTTTGATAACACTGATGTTAATATATTTACTTACATTTTATACAGTTTTTATCTGGAAATATAAAAGTGGAACTTTTTATAAATCAAAACCGATAGACCCACAAATTATATAATCCAAAGAAACATGAATAAATTGTTTAATTTAATGGAAAACTACTGAATTAAGAACCATGTTCCATTGCAATCGGCTAGGATTCAATCCAGTATAAGTTTTTCTTACATTTTCTTTGTAATGATCACAGCCAAAATTGTTCCTTATTATTTAAATACACATTCACATTCTAAAATATAGAATTGAAAAAAACTTCTCCTATCTTGAAATTTGAAGCGTTTTCATTCTTACCGTATACGTAATAAATTAACAATATACTTTTACCATATAATGATACAAAACACTGTATCATTTTTATTTTTCATTCATTTGGGGTATTTAACTTGCAATTTATGAACCGACTTGTTATAACAGCATACGACCTATAAACTAACTTAAATCTAGAACAGGCACAACATCCAGTCCCCAGCTATTAATTCATCACTGTGAAAGGGTAAACCCACATCTTTCCAATGATACATTTTTCAGCCATGCTAGTAATCGAACCTAGGACTCTAAACTCAGAAGACAGACACGATGACAATGCATCACTGTCCCTTAGCTGCAGTGGCAATTATAACTTTACTAAACTATCAGTGATAGCTTTCTCGTCGTTGGTGTAGTACATCGGTCCGCGTTGTTGTTACAATTACGTTCTCATGGCCTAGTTGAAATTGTTCAATTTATTGTTTGTCGTATTGGTGATGTACGGTATTAGTGAGACATTAATTTACTCGAAGCTGGATTTTATTTTTAGCACAGTGTCCTACTACCCTTTGGGGTTATACGCCTTGTGGAATATTTATTTAACTGCCATACAGGTTGGGTGTGACTTGCCAACTGTATATTTAGCACATGATATGTACGGCATTGTCTCAATCAAAGATGTTCACCTTAGCGATCTTGTAACATCAAACGCCTCTTTGTCACGTGCTTCACCCAGTTTTCTTTCTTTGTGATCTTATCACAACACGATAGGCCAATACAATAAAAAGGTTTCAAAAGTGCTAACGTCTGCATAGTATAGGTTTTTTTGGACATCAGCAACATATGGGGTTTGAAAAAAATAGTCATAAGTGCTTAACTACTTAGAGAGTCGATGTTTTCTTCTGACAAACTATTCACATATACGCCATAAGCTAATTTTACTTTATAAGGTTGAATTTTCCATTGACATAAAGGAAATCTGGAAATTAACTTAAACAAAACGGTTAGTTTCTAATTAAAAGAAGTGAGGGGCTGAAACGATATTATTACAGCCTTAAACGTTTGACGTTTTTGAAGTAAATTAAACAATAGGTTTTTGTTAGATATTAATGTGCTATTTGAGATGGGCCTATAGTTTGAAAAACATTTGATCAAAAATAATCTGAGCTAAATAATTTTGCCTCTTAAAATAATACAACATCCTTTCATTCTAATAGATTCTGGGAAAATGGTATTTTTGGATAAGCCCCAAAAACTCGTTTAGCAATACGATTGAGAGAAAAAACAAGTGATAGGTGAAAATGTGCAAACAGTAGTACGCGCTATACGTATCAATTACCGTTTGAGCTATCCGGATATTTAAGCTAATTGTATAGAAATGAGAGAGATAGAACGTTAGAAGAAGAGTACATATTTACTCGGAAATAGAGAGGCTTATACAACTGAAAATAAACAAATCAAGTACACCCAGCTGTGATTGGAACCTGGACCTCTCCGTAGCAAGCAAACGCGACTATATGAGACTAACACCTTTATCAACGCACCAAATTGTGTGAGTTATTGTTTGGCTTATCGATATTTCTCCCGCTTTGGTTACCGCATGGTTTAAGGCATTTCTCTCGCAATAGAGTCAACTGCCAAAGATGGGGAGATTAGGATTTGATCCCGGTTGGGTGTAGTGAGGGTAGTTTTTCTTAAATGATTTTCCACTCTCCCTCCACGCCAATGAAATCCCACTTCCTCTCAATTCAACCTTCCTAATCAATAACACATTAATGTAATTAGTACATAGACAAAGTAAGTAGTGATAGTAAGAAGCGATGAAAAAAAAAATGAAAGCAAAGAGAAACATAAAACTATAGTAGTCCCCCTTCCCAAAGTTAGAGCAATTATTTGGAAGGCATGGATGATTTAAGTTTGGTGAAACGTGATTAGTTATGGAAGCCAAAACCCCTCTAGCACTTAGTGAACCCCTCATTTTTCTCGTCCCTTACCTATAAAGAATACCCTTTTAAATTAATCCTGGGTCTGTTTTCCTAGGTTGTACAGCTTGTTGATAGAACGAACACCAGCTTTTTGTTGGTTTCAGCAACTTAAGACAGGGACATTTCGAGACAATTATTTAGATGTGATATAGGTACCGTTACAAAGTTAGGTCACCTCTGAGACTACGGGGTTTCTTTGTTTGTTTGTTTTTCCGTCTGCCTCTTTCAATACAAACAAGTACACTACAAAATATTATAATAACAGTGTTGGTTACAGTTAGCGCTGTTATTATTACAACAATATTTAATGTAGGTAATATGAATGGCAGATTTGTATTTACGACAGCCTTGTACTGAGCCACGTTGTCATAAGAGCTCAATAAAGTCTGTGTATTGGTGAGTGACATTGTTTGATACAGCTCAACTTCAGTGTTTGTTTCGGTTGTAATGTTTTGGTCGTTTTCATTCTCACACAGGAATCTTAGCTTGGAGTTCGTATTTTGTGGATCCCTACACGACAAGTAGATAATCTTAATCGGATACATGTATTGAAAGGCGTAAGGTGCATTACCAAGAACGCATCCGGTCAAATATAGGACTTGTAAGCTACAATCTCGAGCAATACTTTTGCTAAGCTCAATCGTGTATAAAATATTGCTTTGCAAATATAAATTCTTAAGGGATGGTGGAGATTGAATATGAAATACTTCCTTTAAATAGTTGAAGCTGAGGTGAAGGGTTTCCAAATCGTAAAAACTCTGGAAAGCATTTTCAAGAATGCTTTGGATTGCAATATATGACAAGTTGACCATTTTTATAAACTGTGGAAGCCATTTTTTGAACACGTCGTCTGAGATAAAATGGATAAAGTTTAAAGACAAACACAGACTTAAACTGTTCCATGGTATAATTAGGGGTATAGATCGCTAACCCTTTCTTCTACAGTTTACAGTAGTCCTATGACAGGTGCATCTTTCAGGACAGTCTTGCTCCTGGTAGATGTCGGAAATCATATTGCCTGCGTTTTCATCTTCACCGCACAGTTCTTTCAAATACGGATTCATGGTTTCTTTATTCTGACATGACAAGTAGATTGTCTTCATTGGTTGAAATCTTTGAAACTCGTCTGGTATTTTGATTAAACCACAACCTGTCAAGTCTAGGACTTGTAGATTCTGAGCTAAGAGCTCATAGCCGAGTTTGCTAAAGATCTAACTATTACCCGCCAGGAACAATTGTCTCAGTGATAATAGGAACTGAATATTACTAACCTCGGTGATGTGGTTACAACTAAGATCCAGTGCTTCCAAAGTGTAGAAATTTCGTAATGAGCTGATGAAAGTATTTTCTATGTGGTTGTATGATATTTCAAACCCCTTTACCGAACAGATCAGCCAGTTTAGAAAATCACTGTCCGAGATCGAAGATAGGTAGTTCAACCCCAGATCTACCTGCACAGTTCTGTTTGGTATAGTGGGGGGTACAGATGGCGGAAATGTTCTTCTACAATCCACAGTTACATTCTTACCAATGGTTGTACACACACAAACCAGGACAGTTGACGTATTCACTGTTGGCATAGGTGAAGATCGCCACGAAGCATAAAAATATATTGAACATGTGCCACTTCATCATGGAAATCCTGTAACAAGTTAGTATATTTATATTAACAGTATATTTATTACTATGACTCAAATTTAATATATCAGATTCTAATTATTTGTGTTGAAAAAATATATTCGGGGCAGATTGATAATGAAACACGTCTTTTCAGATAACATCCTGATGGAGTGTTTATTAAATCTACAGAGCGTACCGTAACATGTTAAACCCACTTCAGCGGTGGGTAAGAAACCCAAAAACAACGAACAAAATTCGTATAAACATATTTCACCTTGTTTACGCGCTAAAACCAAATGATTCCACTGAACATTTGGTATAACATACTCGATATAATATCTTCACCTGTTGACTTGGTATATTCTATGGGCTATATATGGTTATTTCAAATATTTAGTATTTTTGAAAGAGAGTGGCATTCTACGACACAAAGACTGGAGGCTTTCATTCAGTTCTAAGTTGGCCATTTTGAGCATTTCCTTTAATGTTAAGCAGCTCCACATTACTGGAGTGAAAATATGAATATAGCTTGGATACAAGGTCAAATGAGACACATGTTTTATACCTTTCTTTTTTACATATTTTGTGCCTCTTGCCCACCGCTGAAATGTATCCCACACGTCACGATACATCCTGTATATAAATGGCACACTGACATGGAGGTGATCCCTTTAGCTTAGTTGGTTGTGCAGTCGGCGTGAAAAGCCGTTCGACCAGGTTTAGAATCCCTGCCTGTCTATCATTTTTATGTTGGGTTGATGTTAAAGTTTATTTTAGGATGACACAGAAGTTTGTGGGTAGAACAATAAAGCATTTTATCAAACTCCCAATTGACCAATAGCCGAGGGGCCCTTGTATGAAGGTGTTTATATCTATTTAGAGCAAATGAAACGTGAGGGTTGAAACTTAGTCTCATTTAATATTACCTATAGTTGAATCGAGTTAGAAATTAACTTATGACTAGCTTTGGTGGCCACGTGGTCTAACGAGCTACTCTATCAGTAGACTAGACTGACGATGACGGGGAGATCAAGTTCCGAATATAGATCGGGTGCACTGAGTTTTTTCAAAATGGTTTTACTCTCTCCCTCCACGTGAATGTGGGTATACTTATCCCTAAACACCATTAGCGTACTTAATACATAAGCGTATACACCAAATAGGTAGTAAGACGTGGTGCTTAAAAAATTAACTTATATTCAGATGTAGATGAGCTACGATTTATTTGGAGATTAACTAATGCTCATTTATGAATTAACTGAGGTTTAATTAGAAACTAATTAACATAATAGGCATGTTGCATATCCTCATGAATGGCTCAACACGCGGTATAAATGCCAATCTTATCAAATTTTATTCGTCGGTGATGGAGATAATGGGGTTTGAATCGCACCCAGATGTGCTAAGAGTGTTTTCATAAATTATTCCTCCCTATCCCTCCAGGTAGCTGCAGGTACATTTAATCTAAAATATACTTTACTTATCCATACCCCCCTCCAACAGAGTAAATAAATGTAATAGGTGGCGTATACAAAATTTAAAAAATCCTGTAGATTTTAATATTGAATTCTCATTAATATCTGTTATAGTTATAATGAGTATTATTTTATTATTTATCTGTATACAACATAGATTACAAGTAGACTCAATTTTTTGATAGTAGCTCTTTTGGTACTGCTAATTTTAACTATATTTGTTTTTAACTGTCTTCCCACAGTGATCCAAAATCAAATTTTATATGTTATTCTTATTTTCCCTATCATCTGGTAATATATTGACTAAGATTATAGCATAAAGTTTTTTCCTATAGTAAATATCTCATTTTTACATAATTTTATAATATCTCTAAGCAGTTTAATTTTATATTAACGTGATCCACGTCTTACTACCCATACAGTCATGCTATCCACATTATGGAGTTGGAATGAGAAACATATAATTTAGATGAAGTGTACCATAACTTACATGGACAGAAAATGGGAACATATTAAGGAAAATCACCTTAGTATAACCATCCAGGTTTCCAGCCCTGACCTCATTTTCCCCAGCAAACCAGTCTAGTTGAGAATAGCCTCTTTGTCTGCATGACCACTGGTGTGTGTATCTTCTTGATTATATGTTAATTATATTATTTCAGTGTCAATGCTAACTTAAATAAGAAGTGAAATATTTTTAAAATGTGCTTGGGCCGGGATTCAAACTCCAAACTTTTGGTTTGACGTGACACTGCACTACCAACTGAGCTACCCAAGGACTCATTCACAAAATTCTCCCAATGATCAGTAATGCAAAGAACCAAAGGTCATCGACTGATATCTCTGTTCGAACACATTTAAAAAATAGTAAGCTTTTAATAAATTGTATGAATAAACCTCATTAAACCCGGATATATGGTCGCAAGGTCTAAGGCGTCCCTCTCGCAAATAAGTAGATTAATGGCGAGGAGGAGGTTGTGGCTCAAATCACAGTCGGATGTACAAAGGGCGGTTTTTCTTAAATGGTTTTACAGTCTCCTTCTATGTAAATTCGTGTATATTTCTTATAAATTATAGAATACTACTCCCTATACAGATAGTGTTAATATGCGGTTAGCATAAATAGGTATTAAGATGCGGTGTATAAAAAACTGAATTACATTTTACTAATAATTATTATTGGTAAATTCACCTCTGACAAGACATCTTGTGAATGTGGGGAATGCCAGGCCTCCACCGTGGTTCGGATTCCACGTTAAACTGTAGGTCCTTCATTTCATCTCACAATCACCCTACCATTACACATTAGCGTAAGTGCGTACAACCCGAACGGGTAGTAAGACGTGGTGCTAATAATAATAATAATATTGATAAATTTATATAGCTACTTGACACTGTTATCTAAAACTCAAATATTAAATAGTCCAATTGTATCTTGTTTAAACTTTGATAGTTTTAAAAGGTATTTAGTAAATTTTATGCATTCTTATGTAGCGAAATATTTATAAAACATGAAGAGATTATGTCAATTATATTCTATGTCACAGCAATAATATAACAGTTGTAGTCAATATTTAATTGCGTTCCCACTCTACCTTACATAGAGAGAGAGAGAGATCTATCTATCTGAATACTTATTTGTGTTAATTTCTGGAAGTTGAAAGTGTATTTAAAATCAAGACAATATAATAATTATTTAGGCTTAGTAATTATTGCTTTTAAAAACTTTTAATATTAATATCTCAGAACTACTATTTTGTAGTATTGTCCCAAGCCCTTCAAATATTTTGACAACAGCTGAAAATAAATTAACTTATTTATTTGTGATAACAACTTAGATAAGATCTTACTAAGAATATGAAATTTACAATATTTGTGGTGTAAACATGGTTTTAAACAAAATCAAGGATATATTCAAAAGTAAGAAATTTATAATGATTACAAATTGATTGTAAGTATAAAGAAATATCATATATATCTATTATATTTCTTTATACTTGCAATCAATTTGTGACTTTAATTAAATTATGAATTTTAAGTACAACACCATTTGTCTTTCTATATCTATATCAATAACTTTAGTCATTATAACTGTCTAACTTTTGAATATATTAACGAATTGGTTTAAAACAATGTTTACACTACAACTACTGTACTTACTGTACTGTACATAGTATGATTTAAATGCTACTTACTATCAGTTGTTTATAATGTTTTATAAATCTATAATTATTTAGATACGACCGCTATAATTTAGTAAAGGACAATATGTCATATTTTTGGAATCCACCATTATAATATCAGCAATATTATTAATTTTTTCACAAGGTAAAACTAATTATAATATAGTGCCTTTTTAAATTTATTGCAGAGAGAGAGATAAAAAAAGAGAATATTGTATTCTTGAAAATGTCCACTCTCAAGGATTTGAAGGAGGTTGACGTTCTATGTCATCTAGAACCTAAAAAAAATAATTGTTTTTCAGTTCTGTCTGTTCCTGAGATTTCAACCGAGACTATTTTATGCATTTTATTCAAACTTGATATTTATATTGTATATGATCATAGTTTTGTGATCAATGGAAAATACTTACCTAATACTGTGTTCTGACTAGTTTACTCTCTGGATGAGTTATCCTGATAAGACCTCACATTTAAAAGCCGATAGGGACATTACATACTTAAGTTTATCAACTTTAGGTCGTATATATAACTATATATGCAACGCGACCGTAAGACAGCAACTTGACAGCTCTATTGAATGCAATAACTAGATAACTCACAGGATATACGGCTGTGACACAATATTCATTTCAACAAGTAGTTATGTGCTTGGCTGGGGTATTTTGTTATACTACAAATAAATATCTTTAGTTACCCAGTTGTGCAACTAAAACTGTCTTGACAAGACGAGATGTTCACTCTATAAACAAATGAACGAATGAGTCTCCATGATTTGAAAAAAGTATTTACATGATAATTATGGGTTCGAGAGGGAAAACAATTTTTGAAGGTGCTCTTAGGAAATTAGAATAAGATGTTGATAAGTATCAATTTATTTAATTTTAATTTATTTCAATAAAAATATGTACTACATTTTCTGAGGACATATATATTTTTTGCCTTTCTTTAATTGTCAAAACTCCATCAATAAATGGGTAGAAATATAAGAATAGCTGTACATGGTAAGCTATGAGTAATAATATGTATATAATTTGATAAAAAACATTATTATACATGAATGAACATATCACAACGATAGGTAAAATAAAGTAAAGATGATGTCAACGTTTCTGACTTTTAGGAAATAAATTCAAAAAAACTTTGCGAGACAGCGCAAGTAGCGCATGAATAATAAACACATTAGATTACGGTTACAACAAAAATATCGTGTAACGTTTCTGATGTCGGTTCCACACGTATTCTGAGGGAGAACCCACCTGAAAATGTCGCGTTGACTTCTACATCAAATATCAGTGACAATTATCCTGATTCAGATTTATAATACGAGGATATTTCTCCTGACGTTTCGGAATATCAACCGTCTTCCAATGAAGAATCAGATGAAGAGCCTCGAAGTGGAAAGAACGTAATTTTTAATTGTTTGAAGACAGATGAAGCTGTCGAAGGAGATCAGAAGCCTTTAGAAAGAGAAAGTGAAGAGTAAACTGCTTGTTTACAGCCTTTAGTGGAATGAATGGGACTAAAAGGCATGTAATAAACACCTACAAGAACAGACAACTCTAGTAAACTATTAAGACACCCAGAAGATTGGGCAAGAAATGTTTCAAGAAGGAAGTGACAACGTGGGAAAATCTATGTTTTAGCCAGGAAAAAATATGTTCCAGGAGCTTCCATGAAAGATCCATTTCGGGAAAAATGCAGAAAAAAGTGCTATCAAAAATTTTCTGAGGCGGAAAGATTGGCCATTTTTCAAAGTTATTATAAATTAGAGACGTACAAGATAAAAGGAAACATTATTCACAGTAAAACAAATAAGATCTTTAAAAAATGTACAACAATAGAGTAATTATTGAAAATAAACTTCACTGTGGCTTTCTATTTACCACGAAACACAGAACGAATCCAAGTTTGTTAAGATCATGTTTTTAAATAAACTTGGAAGCAGAAAAAATGTTGTGGATACAACACTAAAGAAAAGGGAAAAAAAGGACAAAAGGGGCCATCACGTAAAGAAGGTCACTTCCATTGAATTTTTGAACAGTGTGAAGAGACACATTGAAAGTTTAGTATTCTTTTAGCACTGCATCCTACCACCCGTTAGAGCTTCCAAAATTGTATTAATATATTTGCCAATATCTCTGAAACTATTGCCTTTATAACTATATATTTCAAATAAAAGTTTATTATTTTTAATAGTACTACGATTTTGTAATGATAAGCTATTTAGTATCTCAAAGGTTGTGGAGCTATGGAAATTTTTGCTTTTGTAAAGTACCCTAAAAGTCATTTTCATAGGAAAATGAAAATAGCAACTTTGTTTATCTTAATCAACGCATAGATACGAATTATAATCAAAATCGTTTGAGCAGATTTTGAGAAAATAGATTTTTTCTCTTTTTGACCTTTACTTAACTATTCTTAATTTTAAAGTTAAACAGAAACACAGACAGACGGAATTGCAAAAGCCAATATATAGGGTTTGGGGGGTCATGAAACGTTAACATCCATCAACATTTCGGGTTAGATTTTTTTGACGGTTTCAATACTTTGCTTTTAGTGTTCTAAAAGTTAATATATGTTGCATTTAGCTTGACAATTATTAGTTTTATAAAAATATGTATCAAATATATTTGTATTATAAATATACCTACATATTTGCGATAGTAAGTAATTTCATATCTCAATAGTTTCTGAGATATGAAAAAAAAATAATTACAATTTATGCATCAGACCGGAACCTTTAAAGTCATTTTGCTGTAAAAATGAGAGTAGCCATTTTGTTTATAATATTGATCAATGATTAGAAATAAAATTTAATCAAAATAGTTAAAGCCGATTATGAAAAAATCGATTTTTTTCTTTTCACCTTTAAGTAAACTACCCTTAATTTTAGGGTTAGATATTCAATTCCAAAATATCTCGGGGAAACCCTATGAAAACCCTAGATACCAAGTTTTAGACCAATCGGTAAATAGTTAAGTCTCTAGTCCAAGGTGCAGACAGACGGATGGAGAGACAGACCGACATTCTTTCTTTAATGATCTGTAGTTAATATAACAATACAATAAATTGCCAAATTAAAATATATACCATGATATACAATACAATCAGTAATTAATTTTAATACAAACTATCTACACAATGTATGTAAAATACATTTCTCTAAAAATTAACAATCAAATTTACTCCAACTTCTTTGCACAAAATATTTCTGTATGTCCAGAAATAAATATATTCAGTCAACTTACCCTTACCCTTATTTTTATATTTAACAAATTCAGATTGTAATCGGTATTTTAACCTTAAACAGAATAAATATAGTAATCAGGTACTTGCTTCTCCGTCTTTAAAATGTAATTGTATGCCCTGTATATCGTTTATTTTGCCAATGTAATGAGAAAGTTAACCAACTGTCCTGCTATATCAGATTCGCTTGATTGATCACCATGAATTAAAATGCCCTCATCAACAAAAGTTATGTTCAGCAATCTTCTTACTAAACTCATGACAAACAACCAAACCGTTTCAGCACAAGTGCTTTATAAAACCATGTGCATAGCAGTACCAGGAACATTACACCACGGGCACAGGCCACTGTGGTATTTTTTACATGTGAACAATCGAACATGTGTAACCATAGTAAAACCATGTGCATAGCAGTACCAGGAACATTACTCCACGGGCACATGCCACTGTGGTATCCTTTACATGTGAACAATCGAACATGTGTAACCATAGTAAAACCATATGAATAGCAGTACCAGGAACATTACACCACGGGCACATGCCACTGTGGTATCTTTTCCATGTGAACAATCGAACATGTGTAACCATAGTAAAACCATGTGCATAGCAGTACCAGGAACATTACACCACGGGCACAGAACGGGCACAGGCCACTGTGGTATCTTTTACACGTGAACAATCGAACATGTGTAACCATAGTAAAACCATGTGCATAGCAGTACAAGGAACATTACACCACGGGCACAGGCCACTGAGGTATCTTTTACACGTGAACAATCGAACATGTGTAACCATAGTAAAACCATGCGCATAGCAGTAACAGGAACATTACACCACGGGCATAGGCCACTGTGGTATTTTTTACATGTGAACAATCGAACAGGTGTAACCAGGTGGTCTTGGAAGAAATCTCCAGGAAATGTTTGCAGCACAACTATCCGTGGAGTACTGAAAAAATACTCTCTATAGAAACACATTATCAATTCAATTATACGTGCCGTCTGGAAGACCACCACCAATCAGCTCTGCGGTACACTCCACATACATTTTCTTAGGTTGTTGAGGAAACTCAACGTATTTCCCAAGAAGACCACTCAAGTAGAAATACTTAGTAACATTTGTATTAAACTGGATTTGGTGCGAACAGGTAACTTTTCGAATACCAAACATTTGCCATGCACTGTGAACTGAGCGATAAAACCCCAACAGAGCACCAAGTGAAGTAATATTGAAACCTTCAAGGTGAAGTTTGTAAGATAACAAATTCCGGTTTTGCCTCAGCATTTTTTTTAAAGATATATTAGTCGAAGAGACATTACTTTACTAGGAAAATGGGTAACTCCAGCTCCCCGAAATCGTATATCAGCAAAGACGTTATGTGACTTTAACAAATGATTACCATTCCAAAACATATTGACATACAACCTATTAATATCACATAAATTTCGCTGGTGGTTGGAGTACTGTAAGCAAATATGTCAACTTAGATCCAGAGAGTCGATTTATTAATAATCTTCTGCCTCCATACGAGGTCATATAAGCCAACGAGTCAAACTTCATCAAACCACGGTGAACTTTACTTTCCGCCTCGACCCAGTTCTGGTTAACCTAATGTTCAGTGTTCCCAATATAAATACCAAGATATTTAGGCCCCTCAGAAGACAACCGGTAATTGTTGGGTTCATCCGTTCTATTTCTTCGATTTCCAACCCAGAGAGCTTTAGTCCTACCCACATTAAATTCTGCTCCGGATATACAACTATATCTCATAAATGCTGTAGAAAGTTCTTTGAACCTCTCATCATGGGTAATGAAAAGTATCACATCATTTGCATACGCAGAGACAACTAGCGCTTCGCTAAAAAAATAGTAATCTAAACCCATTATTATACAAAGTTTGTCCGCACATATGTAATGGGCCAGATAATGGGTCGCCTTTATTTGCTCCACGTAACATTGGAATTGGCTCCGTTAATACATCTCCAGTTTGTAACAAACATTGTGACCTTAGATATAAGGTAAAAAACATACGATATATACTTTGTTCCAAACTCAAATTTGGACAGCGTAGAAAACATGTATGTGTGTTCATTAGAGTCATAAGCACTTTTCTGATCCAGGGAACGTACAGCAAGTGGGATATTTTTTTTGTATTGGCACTGTAAATAACATCTCGTATAAGATGCCAATTTTCATATATGGACCGTTGTGGGATTCAAAACGTCTGGAAATAATGAATCACATCAGTGAGAACAGCTTGCATCCTGGAACCTATGGTGCGAGACAATGTTTTAAAATCAACTTTAAGTAAAGAAACAGGTCTCCAATTATGTATCAAAGTCCTATCCCAATCCATGTGAAGTAAAATAAGAACATATTTATTCATCGACGATGATAGCTTACCAGATTCTAAAGCAACATTAACCACATTTAAAAACATCGGTGCGATTTCCTTCCAAAAACATTGGTAGAACTCACTTTGTAGATTATCATATCCGGGAGCTTTATTTTTTATTGAGTGAACAACTGCTTCCATCAACTCCTTTGAAGAAATGTCAGAGTCACACAAATCTTTTTGATCTTCAGATAAGTAGGGAAGATCATTAGACAGCTCTGATACTTCAACACTTGTTACTAAGCACGAAGAAAAATGTTTCTTAAAATGTTCACAAGTATAATTACGAATTTCATTTGAGTCAGACGTGATTTATTCGTTTATATTCAGATATGTTAAACGGCGGAATAAACTTGGGGGCCTGTGCATCAATGTATCGTGAACGTTCAACATATTGAATGTTAATGGCCATACGAATGTACAGTTTTCTAATATCTACTTCACAAAGACGAAGAAAGTCATTTTCATCTGACGTCAAAATACCCTTAGATTGAATATGTTGAGCCATAACTTCCAATTCCCTAATTTCCGCGTAAACAATTTTGAACTCGTCCACAAAGAATCGCATATAAACTCCACGTACTTCTGACTTAAACTCGTCCCACCACAACAATGGGTTTTTATTATGGTACATATGTTCTGAATAAAAACTGGCAATATTACTGATAATTAATTTGTAATGTTCATTCTCTAAACATAGTGTATTGAGCCTCCAGTATACCTGTATACGCTTTTTTGCATCTACTTGAAGCAAACAAATACACCCAGATTGGTCAGAAAAGGATGGAACTATTTTTGGTTGTATAATAAAATAATTAAAGCTAGGGTTAACATAAATGCGGTCTAACCACGAGTGAGGTAAGATTTTATGAACACCTGTATATGTGAAACCTCTTTTATCAGGATGAGCGTTTTTACATACATCAAACAATTTATTAAGTGAAACTAGGCGTCAAAGGGCCTGGCTAAGCGCTAGTCTGGTCTTAGTACAATTAATCCTGTTTTCTGATGGAAGCGTTATGTTCCAATCACCGGGCAGAAACACATTCTCTAAGACTCCAAGGTGCTGTAAGTATCGTGTCAAAACAAAACCCGACCACAATGATGGCATGAGTATTATCCTTAGGCATATATACATTAACAGAATGATAAATTTGACCAAACATTCTTAAAACTATAACATGTGCATATCCTGGTTCCAATACAGTGTGTCTCATAAGCTCATGGTCTATAGATTATCTTATTGCAATTAATACTCCAGAGCTAGTTTGAATTGACAGGGCGATAAAAAAGGTAAAACCTGCCAAGGTATATGATGTAGGTGGTGAGCTCAAGTTAGTTTCCTGAAAGCACAGAATATCTGCTCCTACCCGTTTTGAGTACATGAGCAAAAATCATGAAAAATAAAGAATGGTAGAAACACATTGTGGTTTTATATCGATTAATCATTGAATATTTTGGAACTTAATAACCCGATAGTTGCATTGACTTAATCAAACGCAACAATCGTCGTCTTGAATTGTGACTTCGGACACAGGACAACGAATACTGCAACATTTATGCTAGGTCCTTATATTCTGTTGTGAACTCACACGCCCCTGCAGCTGCGTTTTTAAAAACCCCTAGATTTTTTCAAAAAACTTGAAAACGTTTCTTTATTTAAAGGATATTGTTTGCCTTTAAAATTAAATCTCCGGATTAATTCATGAATACTTGAAGCATCTTTGACTTTTAATTTTTCTGCCTGTGAACTAGAACATTTTGACACAACTAACCAATGATAATCAGAATCATCATTATATTCTAGCTCTTGAAGTTTTACATTTTTATCACTGACATCCAATGACTCCTCAAGGACATTAATTGACCTTTTTCCCACCAATAGAGCTGATAGCACTAGGTGGTGTTAAAATCTCCTTAGTAATACAATCCTCCATGTGAGAGACACTTAATTTATCGGGTGACTTCTGACCACATTATAGTACCTACACTATCAGTTTCCACACTGTCACTACTATATAACTGTCTGTTACCTCACCTTTCTGTTGTTGTTACTCTTGTTGTTGCTCTTGTTGTTGTTGTTGTATCTCTGAAAGTGACTGAGGGTAATGCTTAGGAACAGTAAGTATACTAATAGCGGGTACATAACCAACATATGGCAGATTAGCTGATTTAACGGGGTCAGCGCTGTCCCTGGCCTCAGTCAACCGCGTCATTTTGCTAGTGCCAGCGAAAAAAAAGAGTAGTGTTGCGGTGGGGCTCACTTGACCGCTTAGCGGCCGACACATTTTGTGTGGTTCCTTGCCATGTGTTCGGAAAGCGAGCATCGAAAACACTTAGCATCATTGGTGGACAAATATACTTGCCATGTCATATTATCTATTGTTAAATTAATATACAAAAGAAATGAGTCCACCCTGTTAGGGATAATATAAACAATACGTCTAAACGAGTAGACATGAGAAAATTGTGGTAATCTAGAGCTTATTTTAATTTCCCTCATATGACTCGTAATTTTCCCATATTTAGACAAGTTTGTTAGTAACAGATCATTTGTAATATCTGGTGCGACATTGAAAATCACTACTTTAGTGGACAACATCGCAAATCTTCGAATTGGAACAAACCTATTGCCTACGGACACCTCCCCATATTCTAACATTTTATTAACACACTTTCCATTATTGGTTTTATAAAAATATGTTTCAAATACAAGATTTGTATTATAAATAGACTTACACATTTGCAATTATAAGTAATTTCATATCTCAAATAGCTTGGAGATATGATAACAAATTAGAATTTATGCATAAGACCGGAACCCTTATAATAATTTTAATGAAATATTGAGAATAGCCATTTTGTTTGGATTATTTATAAACGTTTTGAAATGAAATTTTATCAAAATTGTGTGAGTTAATTTTGATAAAATCGATTTTTTTTTATCTTTTTGCCCTTCAGTAAACTATCATTAATTTTAGGGTTAGATCTCCAATTCCAAAAACACCTCGCGGCAACCCTATAAAAGCCCCAGCTAACAAGTTTTAGCCCAATCGGTAAAATAGTTTAGATTCTAGTCTGAGGTAAAAACAGACAGACGGAAAAAAAAATGGATTCGTGGGGGGGTTATGAAACGTCGACATTCATCAAAATTTCGAGTTCGATTTTTTTACGATCACAATACCTTAGCTACCTGTAAGATAGCGAGAAAGTAAAAGAGAAAAATCAAAAGCCAGTTGGCTTGCAGAAAATGTGCAGGTTAAATTTCACTAAAAACATCCATTTGTTTCACAATTCAAAGGAAGTTTTGATGAGGAGCTTAGAGCTCTAGATTCTAACAAAAAAAACCCAAGGAATACCAACAAGTTGTACTTGTCAGACACTAAATCTTTTTACGCGCCTGTCCTGCCTATAGCAACAGAAAAGTACGATGATTTGACATCTCTATTCAAATCAGTTCCTCCAGCTATTAAAACCAGAATGCCGGCCATTTTACGACAATCTACCTCATCAAGGACATCCAAAATGTCAGGGAGCTAACTAGATACCACACACATATATAATCTGAAAACGAGAGTGAATGATTAAAATATCCTTGCATATTTCTGTTTATTTCAATTTTTTTTTTGTAATTTTATCGTCACAAAACATACTTAATTCGACTTATATATACATATATATTTTTTTCAAATCACATGTTGATAATTAATTTCAATACAAATTTTTGTATCAGTGCAACAATTATATATCTAATTTCTTTCTAAAAATGGTCAATTTTACAAAAATATTATGAACATATCTCAAGGTACAGTTCAGTTCTAGTCAATTAAGCACATAATTTAAGAGTTATAAAAAATCTTCGTTTGATTTAAAGCATATATTAAAATTGAAATTTTCAAACCAGCTTCCTGAAAAATTATCGATTTTAAATTGTCTAGTTGTAGTTCTAAAGTGATGATATTTTTGTGTTCATGTCTACCCACTCTACCTGCACTAAATTTGAACAACGGCTTTATGTAGATATGGCCTCAGTTGGACCACTGCACATGCGCAGATCTATACTACTAGACAACGCTTGCGTGGTCACTCTTTCCTCTGATAAGCCTAGCCTATATCTCTCGCTGACCATGACGTCATCAATAATTGTTACTATGAACACCTGTACTTATTTGTATTCGTCTAGTAGTAAATGTTATAAACATATAAGATTGAAACTAGTCTAGAAATGTGTATTTATGGCTACCTAATTGAACGTATGTCCCTTATAATTATTTAAAATGGCAAAATTTTAGTCTCTTTACAATAAATACATAACTTAGCTTACGTTATAATTATTTTTATCAATAAACATTGATATCACTAATGAAATTAAACAAGTAAAACTATTTAAGTGAACAGGACAGGATGTGTAGGGGAAATTGTAAGAAGCTTCACCATCATTTGTATTCATTTGATCAAGTCACAGTAATTATTTGATCAATTCTTACGATTGGGGCCAAACTATGAACTCTTTAAATTTGAGGCTTGCGTTTTTTAAAATGTGTTGGTCATTCATGACAAGCTTAAGTTTTTATTAGTTTTTCCACCAAAACACAGTTTCTTTAAAAAAAATAACTTTCTTGTCTTATTCGCTTTTATTTCCGACGATAGAGATTGCAACAAAATGTAGGTCTGATACTGGTGAAGGAAGGGATGAAGGCATATAAATATATAATACAATAACATAGTGAAAAAATTAAATGAAAAAACTATAAACGTTTATTTGATCTATTTGTTTAATAGACATTTGTAACTATACACTATTTCTACATGTAGTCCGTTTGCTAAAACACTCAAGGAACAAACATAGACTAGACATGGAACATCCATCGAATAAATACAATGGACTGAACAAAAACTTCAATTGTGTGTTGACAGTTTTATCTGTTTACAATTATTTCTGCCAACAAAAGTAAAATAAATAATACGAATACATAAACAAGATAACAAATAAATTATACATATAATCTGACATCAGCTTTCTTAGTTACTTCGTAATGCGTGGCTTAGCAGAGAATGGGGAGGTCTGGGTTAGAATTCCGGATGAATACACTAAATTGGTTTTTTTAAAAATCGATTTGCACTCTCCCTCTATACAAATGCGGGCACATATAATATTCAAATATTTAGCTAGCCCGAGAGGAAGTAAGCCGGGAAAACCAAAACAATAAAAAAAAGATAGCTTATACTCAAGTCTTAAAAACAAATTAAACACTCTTAATTTTTTATATGAAAAATATATAGTTCCTCCAATTTACTAAATTTATTAATTTCTAATTTATATTTACTGGCCAGAAAAATAAAAATGTTTGAAAATATATTCACAATAATTGTAACCTTTGTTTCATTTTTAGTAGCATACTAGTTTTTTTATTATGCACGGGTATTTTGGTTTTTAAAAGTTAAAATATTTATTAGGATTATGTTCTAAATATTATATTTCTAAAATTGACATAAAGTAAGCTGACATCAGTTTCTCTTTTAACATAATTTAATACAAGATCGAAACTATCAGCACAATCATTTATTCCAGTTTGATTTCATATCTGCCCACTATACACAAACTAAAATAAACTATTTTACTGTTCACAAAAGTCATCGGTATTCTAAAAGCAATCATTATATTATTATATTACACTATTTTCATTTTAAAAATTACCTCAAAGGTCATTTAAAAAATGTACAACCTGTCAATAACTGTCCCATCTAACAAAGCAACATTATAAATATAGACAAGTAAAATTTATATTTGTGATATTAATACATAAATACCGTATTTTAAATACGTCTGAGGGTGAAAATCGTCGATTATTGTGCGGCGCTATGAATCCACTCAATGTGTCTTCATGTGTATAGAAATGTTACAAATAAGACAATGTACCAACATACAGGCGTGTCTATAAAATATCACATACTCTCATCTAGCTAGGCTTGACATTCGGGCCACCACGATTTGTTATTGGGGTACGTTTCAAGGTCACACATATTACAAGTAGCGCTACCATCTTTCCTTGAGCTGCTTTATAATTTTTGTTTTTAATCCTTTTTTTTATGCACCACTTCTTACTATCCGTTCGGGTTATCCATATATATGCACTAATGGTGTATTAAATTATTATTATTATTATTATTATTATTATTATTAGCACCGCGTCTTACTACCCGTTCGGGTTGTACGCACTTACGCTAATGTGTGATGGTAGGGTGATTGTGAGATGAAATGAAGGACCTACAGTTTAACGTGGAATCCGAACCACGGTGGAGGCCTGGCATTCCTCACATTCACAAGATGTCTTGTCAGAGGTGAAGGAAGGGTTTGGTAATCAGATAAATCTGTGCCGGGACCCGGGATTGAACCCCGGCCGCCAGCATAGAAGTCTGACACCTTACCCCTAGACCGCCAGGTTACCTTTGGTGTATTAAAGAGGAAAATATAGCTTAGAAGAAATGTAGCAACATTTGCATGGAGAGAGAGTAGGGAGCCATTTAAAAAACATACCCTTGGTTGGCCCTAAATCTAACCGGGATTCATACTCCAATATCCTCGTCACGGACAATCCAATGTAAGGCGAGAGCGACACCTTGGACTATGCGACCACCTGATTCTTGTTGAGTGGAAACTAGTTTTATTTTCCACGAAGTCTTACATCTCGTTATGACTATACGCATTTTAAATACGCTTATACCCACATCGGTGGTCGTGTGGACTAAATGTCAGGTTCGTATAGTCTGATTCACCGGCGACGGGGAGGTTGGGGTCCGAATACCTACCGGGTGAACTGAAAATGTTATTTTCCATTTTCACTTAGAGAAAACGCGGGTACATTTCTTTTGAGTTAAATCTTCCTAATTCCTACTTCACTAAAGTAACTAAACGCTTATAGCCCGAATGGTTAGTAGAACGTGGGGTGTACAAAAATACGCTAATGACGAGATGAAAGTATAATTTGAGTGAAATAATACCCACATTTGCCTAGAATGACAAGGGGAAACCGCTTAGTAAAAACCTTAATGAAGCCAAAGCTTGAACCTTGACTCTTCCATTACCGGCTATCTCGTATATTGTGAGCTTGACACCGTTATACAGCGTGGCAACCGGTGCGGGAACTGTGAAAAGTGAAAACCCATTTTTACCGCAATTAAAAATGATTTGGCCTTTCTTACCTTTTCAGTAATAAGATACAATAAGTTGTAGTTTTTTTATGTCTGTTCTTTGTGAGTAGCACTCTCTGAACCTCATCGTCTCAAGTAATTCCAGTTTCTGCTCTAACTGACCAGTTAACCGACAATGTTAAGATATCTTTGCAGAATGCAACGTCACCACAACTAGTTTGTAAATTTGGGAGCTCTGTCTCGCATCTGCAACAGTTTGGAAACTTTGAGGACTCTATCTTGTATTTGCAATGGTTTGCAACTTTCTTTAGTAGTTCAATATAATTACAGCTTTGTGACCTTGAAACATTTTGACAAGTAGACAAGACGTGGTGGACACAATAACATAGAAATGTGTACACACATACGTGCAGTCAAGATCCTAAATATGTACACCCAAAGATTAACACAAAAACAAAAGACCACAAAGTAATAAACAATTGCCCATATTTAAAAAAAATTACGTTTGGTGTTAAATAATAAACTCTTTATCAAATTACTTTATATGCATGTTAAATATAATTTTACATCTTTGGATATACCGACCCCTTAGCTCAGTCGGTAGCGTGTCTGCCTATTGAGGTAAGGGTCCCGGGTTCAATTCTCAGCATGGTCGAACAATTTATCGTGGGTGAAATGTGGCCTTACCCTTTCACAGTGATGAATTAACAGCTGAGGACTGGATGTTTTGGCCGTCCTAGTCATAAATTAGATCATAAGGCATATGAGGTTATGACAGGCCTAGCAAGCCGGTAGTGGAAAATATATGGCTTGAAAAAAAAACAACTGACCCAGGTCACATGGTTGGAAACAGTAATGGATGTAAAAAGTAAATCTTTGGATATGCATATGCACACATACAACCTCGCACCTCCCCCACACACATACACATATAGAGCTATATTATGTACATCAAATGTTTACCCAAACTAATTGTATGATTATCTACGCACTACAGTTTTGCCCGTTTCTCTTTAATTTGAGCTGAATGTTTTTTAGTACCAGGCGACTCATTTTAAAATAATTAATTAATTAGTACTATTATTTTCTTTGTTGACATTTTGTAACACATTTTACAATACTAGTGTACAATTTTCCATACCGACCTACCTTTGGAATACAACGAACATTTCCCTATAAGTCTGTTTTGACGGAACGGTGAATAGCCTCTAGGGGATTAGATTTAAAATTAATTTTAAAGTTAAATGGAACATTACTCGGCTGATAAAGCAATTTAAGATTACATTTTGGCCTTTCACAAAGTGTAGCTGATCCTCAAAGTAGGAAATAGGGCAAATTTCTACTAATAAGCTTATAAAATTACCATACGGCCAACGTGTGTATACAAATATTATAACACGCCCTCATTAAATAAAGTGAAGGTTATCGGAATTATGAGACCTGGCTAGCGAAGTGCTGAGACTTGTCGCATACAATCAGAAACCATGTGTGGTTTAAAATTAAGAAGTGCTTTGTTATTTAAACATATGGTTCACGATAAAATGGAGGTGAAATATAATTAACATTTCTATACAGCAGAGCATTAAAAATCTTACATTTTGGAAGTATAATTAAATAATATACACATAATGAGAGGGTGAAATTAGCCCGTTTGCCACGACGTGAAATATCGCACTTATAAGGTCAAAGCAAGTAATTTAAAACACAGTAAATATAGCTTTCCTGTAAACAAATAAAGGACATTTTTTTCAAGCACACGATCACAACAGAATTTTCAAAGTTAATTGATTATTGTTTTAGTGGTTTTGATTATTCAGAACTGCCATTGCAATAAGAAACACAGCCAGTTGAGGACATCTCAACTCAAGTTAGTAACGCCCTTAATAAGATTATGTTATCCAATACAAACATTACACATTTTTTTGACATTTTTTTGTATACACATATCTAATAATATGGTTAAATTAGTTCACGTTTAGACTTATTCCCATCATACATCTTCAACTCAAAATAGGTAAGTAAATTAATCAAAAAATTAATTAAAAGTAAATTTTTTTACTTATATTTAAAGATATAATTCAAAATAGTTCTGAAAAATCATCAACACTTACACTTTTATACTGTATAATTTTTCTATTGATAAAATCAAAATAATTTCTTTAATTACTTAATTAATCCCTACACCGAGGACGAAATTCAGTACTTTTTAACCTGTTGCACCTACTGATTATGTGGCAACTCATGATCTCTTAATGTTTTCATAGTGTAGATATCACAAGAAAATGTCAACATACATTATTTTCTGAACATTGTAAAAAAAAAAAAAATTGATAAATACAAAATGTGCATCCACTTTTATAAAATTGTGTGACATACAAACTAAAATGTAAAAATTAAATCATGTTCAAACTTATTTTTTCTAGTGTGTATTTAATTCCAACATCTATTTTAGTTACATCATAAGTTTTATTTAACTCTACAAATGTTTTAAAAGAACTGTACACATAAAGCAGCTTGGAAACGAGTTTCCAACATTTTTCTCTGCAAAAGCTATATTGCAGATGTTTAAAACTTTAACATCTTGTAGCTAAACCCTGATATTTATAGGATACCCACATTCGACCACAAATGTTGATTAAAAGTAACTAAAATTTGGTACTTTAGAAAAATTTCTTATTTGATTTATTAATTATAAAGTTTTTAATTTTATCAAAAATTTCCAATATAACTTTTTTATTGTGTAGTTTATTTTTGCATTATTAATTAAACAAGCTAAGAATTTAATCCAATTATTGTAATATTTTAATCTCCGCTATTGTGGCAACATGAGTTTTCAATTTTCAAATAGCGGGCTTCCTATTAAAATCAGACTGTACATTTAACATTTAAACCCTGATTGGGATCCAGTGCTTTTTTACTCTTTATATGAAACAATAAGTACTATTTTGAATTATTGAGGCTACATATTTGATGACTACAATGATACCTGTGTTTAACTCGAGGTTAAAAGGTTAATTTTTTTCTGGTAGTCATAAAACTATCTATATGATTTGAATTTAGAATACAAGTACCGTACATGCCAATATTTTTAAGTGTGTACACTAGCCCCATGACTTCTTTGGTGCTGACTGACAGCTCACAGCTTACTTCTGACAGTCAACATTTAGGTATATACCTAAAGTTTGACCGTCAGAAGTGACAGCAGCTAAACAAATGTTCTTACAGATCATTTGGTCCGGCGTAGGGATACATAATTTGGTCTGGTAACTTTTCAAAGCTGTCAGTCAGCACCAAAGAAGCCAAATTGATAAATACAAAATGTGCATCCACTTTTATAAAATTGTGTGACATACAAACTAAAATGTAAAAATTAAATCATGTTCAAACTTATTTTTTCTAGTGTGTATTTAATTCCAACATCTATTTTAGTTACATCATAAGTTTTATTTAACTCTACAAATGTTTTAAAAGAACTGTACACATAAAGCAGCTTGGAAACGAGTTTCCAACATTTTTCTCTGCAAAAGCTATATTGCAGATGTTTAAAACTTTAACATCTTGTAGCTAAACCCTGATATTTATAGGATACCCACATTCGACCACAAATGTTGATTAAAAGTAACTAAAATTTGGTACTTTAGAAAAATTTCTTATTTGATTTATTAATTATAAAGTTTTTAATTTTATCAAAAATTTCCAATATAACTTTTTTATTGTGTAGTTTATTTTTGCATTATTAATTAAACAAGCTAAGAATTTAATCCAATTATTGTAATATTTTAATCTCCGCTATTGTGGCAACATGAGTTTTCAATTTTCAAATAGCGGGCTTCCTATTAAAATCAGACTGTACATTTAACATTTAAACCCTGATTGGGATCCAGTGCTTTTTTACTCTTTATATGAAACAATAAGTACTATTTTGAATTATTGAGGCTACATATTTGATGACTACAATGATACCTGTGTTTAACTCGAGGTTAAAAGGTTAATTTTTTTCTGGTAGTCATAAAACTATCTATATGATTTGAATTTAGAATACAAGTACCGTACATGCCAATATTTTTAAGTGTGTACACTAGCCCCATGACTTCTTTGGTGCTGACTGACAGCTCACAGCTTACTTCTGACAGTCAACATTTAGGTATATACCTAAAGTTTGACCGTCAGAAGTGACAGCAGCTAAACAAATGTTCTTACAGATCATTTGGTCCGGCGTAGGGATACATAATTTGGTCTGGTAACTTTTCAAAGCTGTCAGTCAGCACCAAAGAAGCCATGGGGCTACTGTATATAATATAGGAAGTTCACATAATATATTTTCTATTAATTGTTGCATTTTACCTTGATAATCTATTACATTGTTAATGTAAACAGATCCCTGTTGATAGTAATTCTCAGAGTATTACAAAATACATTTCATTATTTAAAAAAAGCGTATGTACCGATGATATACCCAGTAATTTAAAATTTCAAAAATATTTAAAGGGGAATTCGCAATTTCATGAAATGACAATTTTTTTAGACAGCAATTTCTGAAGTTCTACTCAAACAATTTTTTTAAAAGCTTCTATTTTGAGAGTTATTGAATCTTTTTTTTAAAATGAATTTTCAAACGAGAAGATATATGTTATATGTAATTTAAGTTTTTCGGTGTGTGTGTATAGACGGTATTAAGTCAGGGTTCCTCTTTTCATAAAATGTGGCTAAGGTATATAAAATAAAGATATTTAGCTGTAGATTCTAAATATTTTTAAAAAAATAATCAAAACCTCTGAAATATCACTGGTATTTATTATTATCTATAAGATTTCACGGATACAGACAAGGAAAAGAGAGAAAACCAGGAAATGTCAGGGAATTTCCTACTGTCAGAAAAACCAGGAACAAATTAGGGAATTTAATAAAAATTAAGGAAAAGTCAGGGAATATAAATACTTGACTGATTATGCACCTAAACATTTTAAACTAAAGTTAGAGTTTCTTGATTTTAACAAAATGTATTACCTAGATATAATATTCTAACATGAGATGGTTCAACAGACTTTGTTTAGTAACACATTTAAACAAAGATACAAATAATACCTAATTAAATACGGGAAAATGAACAAGAATTTATAATAGTGTTAAAGTTTGGTAGCTTAGGATTTAAAAAATATGTAATCAATGTAATAAACAAAAAAAATCCCATCTTTCAAGAAAGACTGTAAAAAGAATAGGTCTGTAATTAAAAAAAAATGTTTTTGGTAAACTTGGAAAAGTCAAGTAATTTTATAGTAAACATTTTGTGGCCACCCTGGATTTGGACAAGCAAGAAGTAGCGTACGCAGGGTTGAGATGTAGGAGGGGCTCAAAGACCCCCCCGACCACTGAAGGTAAATTTTGTTTTTACCATTATATACACCTAAAAGTTTTTTTTGGAAGGTTTTTTATTGGTATTTGTTAGCTTGATAATCTATATTTTTACTATTATAAACGTAATAATCTAACAAAATAATAAATAAATATGCCTAAATTTAAGTTAGCTTAACCGTCACAAAAATCACCGATCATTTATGATAGGTTAATGTATATATCCTTATATTTGTTTTTGTTAAACACTTAACAATATTAGCCAAGGTCTATACGGCGGTCACATTTAGTTGCATACCCTCCCCCCCACATTTTATTTTCTCTTAGGATCTGCATAGATCTTGGGGCATCTCTAAACTACGGAAGGGGGACTTGAGCCCCCTCAAGCTTTCCCTCCCAACCCGTGGCTACGCTACAGCAAGTAAGAAAATTGACTTTGATGAACACGTTAGGATGTGAATATAATTTATAATAAAATCCTAATATAGATAAATATTAATAATATCATCATGATAATCCAAATCACTTACCTAGTTAGAGCTGTCTGTAAAAAACTGGTAGAACACACATATTTTATGGACTTATTGCACGAGTTTCAATCAAAAATGTTTGACTTATTCTAAAATATAATTCTCTGTGGTTGTACTAAAGTAGTGTCTTACAAGTTATCTATAAATAGATTTTAGAACCGATGATAACGTAATATAAGACGTTAATTACGCAATATACATAATTGCTGGAGACTAGGAAGTTGAGGGTCGAATCTCTGCCGGATGCACTGGGATTTGTTTTCTACATGTTATTTGTAACATTTTCCCCTTCCAAATTCTATCTACACATCAATGCAAGTGCACACTATTTAAATTAGCATCCTCATTTATGCCTCATTTATTTAACCATTATATAACATTTGTGTTAAAATGCAGGTATTGATTGAACAACGTTAGATAACTAAGTGAGCTGGATAGCCGGATATTATGTACAATATGATAGACGGATGCTATATATATGATATCCGGATATTATATACATATATATATTTATAAAAACCACGTCTTACCTACCTGTTTGGGTTATACACCTATGTGCTAATTGCACTGATGTGTTCAGGATTAGGAAGGTTTAATTTAGAGAAAGTGCACCCACGTTTGTGTGGCGTTAGAGTGGAAAACATTTATGGAAACCACCCTCAGTGTAGCCGAGCTGGGTCAAGCCCCAATATCCCTGTTTTCGGCAGTCTAGTCCATTACTATGTGTTTATAAACACACTTTTTAAATTTATCATTACAATAAAATTTGTTTTCAACTAATAACAAAATTTATAGATCGACATGATCTGATTAAACTCTTATAGCAATAATGTTAACTCACTTTAAAAAAGGTGGTGCCTTTACTCAGTGATTTTGCTCTTATTACTCTATGGAATTATGAGCTCGAAAATTCCTATCAGCACTTACAAAAGTACGTCACCTATCCCTATCTTGAGCTATTATATCTAGTCCACCTCATCACACCCTATCTCTTTCAGGTTCATTCTAATGTTATCTTCACACCTGCGTGTAGGTCTTCCCAATGGTCTCTCCATTGGGTTTGCCAGTCAATACCCCGAACAAGATTCTAAGATCACTGAATTTCCTGTCCACCGTAATCTACGATACTTGATTATCCTAGCAATGTCTTTTGATAAATACAGGTTACGTAGCTCATCATTATGTATTATCCTCCACTCCCCAGTAGATTAATCTCTTTTTGGATCAAATATATTCCTAAGCACCTTGTTTTCGAACAGCCTAAGTTTGTTTTCGTCATATAAGTTAAAAGCGGTTTATTGGCACTAGTTTTATTTAAACATAGCGTTTAGAAAAAGTGGCCATTTTCCAAATAATGATTAGATTGGTATACATTATAAGCAGCTCAATCATTTATTTCAGTTAGACTGGCTAAGAGCTTATAGATAATCTCTCTTTTAGTGTTTCTCTTGAACTCTCCCTCATGCACATACATTTATATACAAGTTTTCGAGTCGCAATCTTCTTCAGGCTTTGAGGCACAAGTTAAGAGGCTCATTTGTATAAATGCTGGGATTCTGTATTAAGAAGTTAAGCCTCTGTCATCCTATATGTAAACACTTATTTGTGATTATCTACCAGTTCTCAACCAACTTTATTAGATAAATAAAATGATGTAGTTTCCTTCCTTTTAAAAAAACTATTATAAACATAGTAATTTTGGAATTTAAAGGGAAGTGTGATGGAAGAAAGAAGTATTTAAGGTATGTATATTTGTGGTCTCTCTGATTTTTTTTTGTTAGGATGAATAAAATATTTCTTTCTTATATACAGTACATTTTTTTATACCCACGTTGGTCATAAAAGTTTTTGAATATTATTCATGGGTATCGCGTACTTTGACCAGGACATTTTGGTTTTTTTATTCAAAAAGTTATTCATCAAATGTCACAATGCTCATGACATTTTTTTTTAGCACAGCGTCTTACTACATATTCTGGCTATACGCATATGTACTAATCACGCTAATGAGCTAGGGATGAGGAAGGCTAAGCCCAGAGTTAGTGTACCCGAATTTTAGAGGAGGGAGATAGAGATTAAAAAAAACACATTCTCAGTACATCCGACCGAGATTTGAACCCCGATATTCCTGTCATGCACAGTCTAGTCTAATACTAGAGTGACGCCTTAGACCACGTGGTCACCGAAGCAGGTTAATATCGGTAGAAAATTAATCTAAACTAAATCCTTTATTTATTTTGGCAAAAAAAAAATTCTTTGTTATTAAAACTTCCAAGATAGAATACTAACCTTAACTCGAATTTCCTTACAGCCCATCTGAAGCCATAACAAATATTGATCCTATACATTGAGGTTTTCAAAACGATTTGTGTAAGCTGTATTTTTTAGATTTATAGAAATAGCGGATGCCTTTAGGAGGATTGAAGGAATTTTCATTATTTGTAAATCTATTTTTTAAAATAATACTATTTGCACATAGCTTGTTCCTTATGAACCTGCATACTGTGCATAATATTATAAACATCTAATTGCTACACTATATATTTGTATGCAGTGTAATCATTCATGAGTAATAAATTAATACATTATGTACGCAGCTTACTTTGTAATTTTCCAAAGTTTAAAATTTAATTTACTCCACATATGCAAACAAAATTAAATATGTAGATTAGTCCTAGTATACTGTATATTTAATAACTATACCCAGACGGCTCAAAGTAAAGAAAATACAGCACAGTATCAAATTAATACTGCTGTTAAACATTAATTATACAGGAATGATACAAATAAATGGTAGGCCCCTACGGTACACCGCACAGGCTTTCTCCCTATTTTACCTTAAAATATATATTTACTGAAAACTCACAAGATTTGTGAAATGAAATAGTAGGCCTATACATTGTTGTTGAAAGAATAAACCAAAGGTCATAAATGAAATAATATTCACTGTTTCATAATTACTCTATGGCATTAGGAACTAAGAACAATGCTACAGAAAAATTGAGAAAAGAGAAAAATCTTTGTTCGCCAAAGAACATAAGAATCAAATTCATTTTTAAAGACCTGAACTAAAAAGTATGTATATATTTGCTTATAGCTAAGAAACTATTGGTTTGGTAAAAATAGATTTCAAATTAAAGATTTGTATCTTTAATAATACTACAAATTTAAAATAATTTATTTCGTATCTCAACTAGTTGCGGAGAAATGTCAAAATTGTAAAAACATTTCCCCATACAAAGTAACCTCAAACTCATTTTCATGAGAAAATGAAAATTTTCATCTTATTTATAATGAAAAAGAGTGTTTGTATAGAAAATTTTATCCACATATTTAGAGAAAGTTTTGAGATAATCGATTTCTTCTCTTTTTGTCCTTCAATAAACAAACCTTAAATTTATTAACATGGGAAATCCTATCTTTACCTGCCATGACGTCACATTTAGGCAACTTCCTTAATATTATAAGACATTTGTCGTTGTGAAAACATAAACGGTTTATAATATCTAGGATCGTATAAGGAAAGTTAGTTGATCCAGTAAATTATGTTAGATATTATTAACTGTATTTCATGACTTAATTGTTATTTTCAACGATTTCCTTGACATCAAATTGAAGTATAAATTTTATAATAAATCCACATGAATCTTTGTAAAGCGTTAATTCTCCCCTAACGCATAGAAGTAGCGTTTTTTTTTACGCAAAAGCTAAAACACTATGAGCTTTGTTTCTGACCTTAAATATTCTTTTAATTAAAAACTTACTAAACTATTGTTTTGTAACTTAAATACGGGTACAAATGTTTGATGTAAAATTACACTAAATATTTCCTATAACACTCTTAGAATGATAAAAATAGTGGTAAAAATGTGAGTTTTTGGTGGAACTTGGTTTACAAATTTACAACAAAGTTAATCAAATATTCATACGAGATTGGGTGACACACGTGTATTTTGTAGGCCAAAGATGTGTTTTATTCACATGTTAAAACAAAATAAAAATTATCTCAACTAAACGGTATCTACTAATATATTCTGGGTTGGACTATTTGTTGTTACACAAATCATATTTTTTTATCAAGTTGTTTTTACCTGGTTAGGCCTCCCTACACACCATAACGTGTTTATTTTAATGTTTACCTATCCCATACAGTTTTATTTCTCACTCCTCCTCCCCCCTTCAATTCCCCTCCCCACGAAGTAATAAATTTACACTTTCTTCGTCTCGCGTTGGTCAGAAAGTGAATTTTACATTATTGTTTAACTTTAGAGTTTTTTTCAATTATTTAATCAAAGGAGGATTTAATGGAGAGGAAATAGCTTGGGATAATTGATGCTATATTACACTTTGGAAGCCTTGGCCAAATATTGGCAAAATCTTTGAAATTCTTGATGCATACAACTATTTTGATGGCTCACTCAGTAAAACCTATTTTAAATGGAAATATTTTAAATTTCTAACTTGCTACTATAAGGTATTTAACAAATATAATTATTTACATTGTTACTTATTATCATGCTTGCCTCTGGTTAATCCACACACAACCCAATATAAATTTCGTGTATTTCTGTTTATTCAGGGCCACCTCAAGTGTAATTTTGTATTCGGGTGAAATTTGATTTTGGCACCCCCTCCTTTTAAACATCTCATGATCTTGAAAGGAGATAATAACATGATGGATGAGTTTTGGATGTCCATTTACATTATTTTTCTTGATTATTACTTATTGTATTTTTATGCAAATTACATAACATTATTCTTCATAATCTACAGTGGCCCTAATTAACACTGAAATTAAGATATTTGAATTTATTTAAAGATTCGAAAACTTCTTGAATAATAATAAAAAAAATTCAGTCCTTAACAATTTTTTTAGAAAAGGGAAACAAGTTTCTATGATTTAAGTTTAAGAATATTAACAAGATTGGCAAAATATTTGTTTTACCCAATGTTTTCCATGATAGTAGTGTGAGCTTTGATTAAATTTGTCTATATTGTAATATTTCACACTCCAACATTTTACAACAATGTTGAGGCCCAAGATGTTTCAGCATTGTCTTAGTTGTCAATCACAAGGCTACGTTAACTGAAGTATAAAGGTTTAATAACTCAATTATGGTTAAAAAAATATTAATGCATTTTCTTGTGATATTCATCAAACATGCAAAGCAAAAATATAAATATAATAAGAAGGAATATAATACAAGTTACTTCTGCGTTAGCTAAACAAATTGTAGCTCAGTTTTGTATGTATGAAATAATGTCTACTATGCATGTTAATAACTTGTCAACAAATGACTCGGTTTGTAATTCAATGTTTATTAAATTGTTTTTTTTCACTCGCTTTTATCGATACAAAAGAAGTACTCACCTCAAAATTAATTTCTTCATTTTATTTTACATTAGCTAACATTTCCTTTTTTGAAAGACTATCCTTTACCATTGAGGATTTCAAATTAGGTTTTGTAAGTTTCAACTCAATCAAACTTCGCTCCCCTTTGGCTATATTCATTGTTATGGTCAATAGGATGCTAAGGGCAAACCATATGTCTGGAAACAGCCCATGCGTTTTTGTTTCGTTTATAATATGCTGTAGTACTTCCAAAGGCGTGGTTGATATAATATAAACAATAATTGTGGACTGGATATGTCTTAGTTTCTCTGACAACTGCAATCAATCAATGTCCGATTCAGACATCAATAATGTAAATTTATTTGCACATAATAAACTTTAACTATGAGTAGAGATTGAGCAGTTGATATTTTTCTTTTAATTATTTTATATTGTAGGTAAATCCCCATGCTTTGTTGTGAAATGAGAGATGATTAAAGGATCTTTGTTGGTGATCTATCAAGTTACCAATACATATGTAGATAACGTTTGAATTTTTCTTCTACATTTTGAGGATTTTCACTAACGGTTTCATAATAAAATATGCATTTGTTCTTTCTCAGTCTACCAGGGTACTTTAAATTTAGTTTCAATCACCAAATCAGAGACTATTTCTTTCACTGTTATAATTGAAAAAATATAACCTGCACTGCAATATTTCTTTACAAAAGAGATGTAATTATTCAATAGTCAGTTGTATTCAGTTAGTTCAATAGTTTTTTTTATTGCGTCATCTTATTAACTGTGTTTACTTGAAAAAGCAGATCGGACCACCTGCCAAGAGTAAAAATGAAAGTCAAATCTACAAAGTAGATAAAAAGTGACTTGGCTTCTGATGACAATATTGGATCACTGCTGTTTTATTTTACTCTCACAAGAGACTCGTGAATAGGGATGTGGTATTGAAAGAGATGTTTCGATACTCTACTCATTTAAATATCGAAAGACAAATATCGATACCGTACTAGTATCGAAAGAAAAGTGTCGATAACAATAAGTATCGTTATCGAAATTTTAATCTGGCAAAATATTTTTTATCTAGTAGTGAAATTTTCAAACTTTGCATAATTTGTTGTATTTTCATATATTTTATATAAAAATTGAAAATTATAATGAGTTAACTATATTGTAGTATACCTAAGTCCATCGCGTCCGTATTATGTTTTGGAACTATGAATTATGATGAGCTTGAGGAGATTGAATGATAGAGTTGCAGAAAATGAGTGAGAATTGAGAAATATTGTAATTTGTTCTTCCTACACAGTTCACCCCAGTAAACATTTAATCCAAGCAGGAGTGACGATAGCAAAAGAGTTGTTTCTTTCGATACCGATCCGATACTGGAATGTGAGTACTAATATCAGTAAAAATGGTATCAAGTAAAAAAAAAAAATAGTAGCACCAAAAGGAAAATATCGATATTAGTAAAGTATCGATAATTTTTTCACATCCCTACTCGTGAACCTCGACAAATTGTCAGCTCACAGCTTTAACTCTACATTCCCATCGTGTTCCGCAGGCACTTTTTTAAAGGAAAATTTTGAACATGCTCAATTAGAATTCACCAACGTTTTGTGGATGCTCCTGAAAGTTGTGTGGATTTTAAAGTACTTCAAAGAGCTAAACCGATTTCACGGATGGTTTTGAAGCATCTCAACAACAAAATTTAGGATAGAGATACCGCATGGAACACTCACGAAACGCACATTCTTAGACAACGCCACATTACAGGAGTTGCGCAGATTTGTGTTTGAAGTTGGGGAAGCAAGTGAACCAACTTTATACCTCATAGTCCTAACAATGATACAAACTGTTCTGAAACGATAAAGGAAATTAGTACGCTAGCAAATATGTCCGAACAATTTATTAGTAAAAACAAGTATTATAAATATATCGATTTTTTTTAATTACAGCATCAGTGGTACGGTGCCCCCTCGAGCCTGGCACCCTGGGCTGTTTGTTGCCCTCTTAGACCACCCCTTGCAGCGAGCTTGAGTCATTTGAAGTTATATAATTTTAGCCTATTCTTTCTTATAAGCTGTGTATTTATTTTAGCCTTAAACATTAAATAAAATACCTTTATTATATTAGTTGTATAGTTAATAATTAGATAATTTTAAATTATATATTATAATAAATAATCATAGATGCCATAATTCCGGTTTGTCTCGATTTTGATTCTTTGACTTTTACAATTTTGATCTTTTTCTATGTGTACTGCCTCACTTTAAACATATTTTATTAATTTACGTATCATACCGTAAAATGATTGAATAAACCCAAAACAGTGTAAATAGAAGATTAATCGTACGGCACACCGCATAGGCTTTCTCGCTCCCTTTCCTAAAAATGATTACATATATTTAAACTCGTAAGATGTGGGAAACAAAATAATATAGTATATCCTTGCATTTTTTTTTACCAAGGAACAGGGATGAAATAATATACAATGTGAAAAGAGGAACATCTCTGTCCGCCAAAGAGCATAAAACCAATTTCTCATTTCAGAACTCCACAAAAAAGAGATTCATTTGCTTACATTTCAAGGAGTGTTGGTTTCATTAAATGTATATTTAATTTATTTTAATTAGTCCAATCTATTCTCAATGATAAGTTGTTGTTTTATCTCAAAGGTTTACGGATATATGACCAAAATTGGAAATTTCCGCTTATATAAAGTAACCTCAAAGTATTTTTCGCGGGAAAATGAGAATACTTTTTTATTTAGTGTTAAACAATGCCAAGGCACGAATTTTAATCAAAAGTGTTAGAGTAGATTTTGAGGAAATTGATTTTTTGTACTTTCACCCTTGACAAAACTACCCTTAGTTTTAATGTTAGATATATAATTTTAAAAAAACTTGGGGGAACCCTATAAAAGCCCAAGTTACGAAGTATTAGACCCAAAAGTGAAATGATTTCAGCTCTAAGCTACGGACACACAGACGGCATTGAATAAATCCCCTTTTTTGTGGGTGGGGTGGGGGTGGCAGATGGTCATTAAATGTCGACATCCATCAAAATCTCTATTTGATTTTCTGACGACCAAAATACTGCTCTTTTTGAGGATTCACGAACAAGTAAAAATACTTAAAACAGGAAGGACATTTTGATTTGCGCAATATCAAACACAAAGAACACAAAGGTATTGTTGAGTACATTTACAATTTACCGGTACCAAGGTTAAACGGCAAATTGATTAGTATTAGACACAATTATAAAATACCCAATTATGAATATCACCGTTTTGTTTAAGTGCCAGGACTTTAATGTCTGGAAATCGAGAGTTAATATTCAACGTATCAAAAATCGTCATACTTAGATAGCTTTTAGATTATTTTAAGATAATTAAGAATCGAGGGTGTAGATATATCAGAAAATTGAGTTTGGCATATTTAATAACAACCATATAGTGCAACATAGTAGGTCACTAAGTCAGACCCTTTTATATTTATGCAACTCACAAACATTTGAAGAAATACCAAAATTACATCTTTGTTTGAGCATGGCTCTATATTCAAAATACTAATAAAAATAATCTGTTCAAATGCACAAATTAAGGGTTCATATTTTAATAGTTGGCTTACTATACATGCACAAGTAGATGCTTTATTTTTGTGGATGTTGGCACGAGATGTGTACAAAAGAATCTTTGTTAGACAGCATCTTCGCCGGGAAGGATGGTTGACCCAGCATTGTCTAGGGCAGGGGATCTGCAAAAAACAAAACGAAACAATCAAGAGAGAGGCTGCTTATACTCTTTTCAAAATGTGCTCCACAAAGCTCTTGGGCTCTGACATAGCTATCTTAAGCTCCATGAGGTACTTTTATAATATTATTTGTTTTTCACAATATAAAATAGCATCAGTAAATTAGGATTGCAGTTATTTTATTTAAAATATGAATGAAGGACATTGCCAAAAGCGCAGCTAGAACATGTTATATTTTCAGTTTATTTTATATTTTTATGGGTGTAAAATTTAATTGTCTTTATTGAATGTTCAAAATATTGGTGTGAACAGCATGCGATTTTTTCTGGTGCAAGGGATCCTTCGATATATACAACAATACTGTCTCTTTATTTTAAAAAAATGGCATCAGCAGGTGTGACTTGAGGTTTGTTAACAAGGCAGACAAGGCTTGATGGGACTGTACTATTAGAATGTCTCTCCTTCCCTTTCACTATTTATCCGTCCCATCACACCCAAACATTAAAACAATGAAATAATGCATATTTTTGGGGGGTTTAATGGTAAGTTGGATACTGAATGAAAGAGAAAAGTTTACTAGCACAGTCCTGTCAAGTCTAGCTTACCCCTGATGCCCACATTACTACTCAAAAGAGACTTTTGGCTAGAGCTGTTAAAACTGACGACTCCATCTTCAAACCATATTACCTGGCGGATTAATGAAACATATTCAAGGAACAGATAGCAGCAAGTGTGCAAGGGAGAGGAGGAAAGTGGAGGAGAGTGTAGGAGGAATAATGGTGGAAGGACAGAGGGAGATAGAGGCATTTTACTAAATGGACCTGGCCACAGGCTGGAAATGGTTCATGATGATATTGATGATTTAATATAGTACTTTTTAGAACTGTTATAAAATATCCATAAAGACAAAGATGAATATTATGTGTGTATATATATTGTAATGGTTTTATTTAATATGTTAAGTACGCTCAGCATGAGTATATTGACGACACAAATAAATGGTAAAGGAATATGAAGGGGGAACTGGGAGGAAATGCATCCAAATTCGCTTAATGGGATTATGTGCATGTGGGTACGGTATATAAATAAACATATTAGTTAGATTGTTCATGTTAATTTTGGTTGTTTTGTTCTGTATATTACCACCCGTCCGTTCTTCAGGAATTAACTAATACTAATGGAGTAGGAATGAGGAAGGTATAGTTTATAAGAAATGTGACCCCGCACGTTGCGTGGAGGGAGCATATGTATAATTATTTAGAGAATAAGCAACCTCAATATACCTGTCCAGTATAAATAGACCTTTTATCTCGCCGGTTACCGATGAAAGATCCAATACTTGATAAGCTTGGCGTTTATTGTAGACCGCAAGCCCATTGGTACGGGGTTTCAGGGTTTTTATGTTTAGTAATAGCGACATTATTGTAGACTAGAATCAAGCTTAGTCTTGTATAACCAGCTTTGGTGGCTGCATGGTCTAAGGTGTCACTCTTACAGTAGACTAGACTGCGATGGTGGGGATATCGTGGTTCGATTCCAGTTGGGTGTACTGAAGGGGGTTTTCCATAAATTGTTTCTCACTCTCTATCCATGCAAATACGGGTACACTTTCTCTAAATTAGACCTTAATCATCTTTATCTTTTTAGTTTAATTAATTAATAAGCGTGCAGCCGAAACGGGTAGTAAGACGTGGTGCTAGATAAAGTTTTGTATGATTTGGGAGATAGATCATAGAGCAAGAGTGTGCTAAGTAGAGGAGGGAAGACGGGGGGGGGGGNNNCGGGGGGGGGGGTAAAGTTAGAGGGGGTTGATCTGTAGGCCCTACCGCTTAGCCTCGCCGTTACTATTCGAAACCCTCCCCGACTATTCCCTCCCTTATACCGTCCTCAACACCCCTCACCCAAAAATAAATACTTAGACAAGTTGGGCCAACAACAACAGTTAGAGAAATACTTGCCGCAAGCACTTAACCTCAAACCTTGTAAATAGAAGGATAGGTAGGAGTGGGATGGGTGGTAGTAGGAAGCGTTCCAGACATAACTTCAATTTCAACTTCACCAAGTTTCTGCCAGAGAGGATGCAATATTCGAACTTATACCCTGACGAAGTTACGATACACAGTTTCATTGTGCGCCATAGATGTACACTCTTCCGAGAAAGATATAGACCCTAAATAGAATACAGTAAATCTATAGGCGTCGAAAATTAGGGCTGATTGTCACGTGGTCTAAGACTTAAATTTCACAATGGTTTGAATTGTAGGTAACGGAAGAGGTCAAGGTTCAAATCTCGTCTGAGTGAATTGGGGCTGATGATGATTTCCCATGCTCTCTCTACGCTAATTTGAATTCATTTACTTTATTTTGCCTCCCAATCTATAACTTTTAAAATAAGTCGTTAAGGTGGGGATGTAAGGGACACTTGAAAAGGCCAGTGTTTTTAAAAGTTTTTATATCAACACTTTTTTTGGTCAAAAAATAAATTGCTTCAGTACAACCACGGAGTTTAATTTTCTTCACACGGTGATATCAACAGTTGTTGATTATATGTCATAGGCATAGTGTTATCAGATGACAAACTTTTTAAATGAAAAGAAAAAGTTGTCATTAAATTAAATTCCAGGACACCCTTGACAGATATTCAACAGCTGTTGAGCTCACCATGTGAGGAAAATTAAATTAAACTCTATGTGTGTACCGAAGCAATATTTAATTTCTTTAAAAACAAATGTTTTGCCATAAAAACTGTAAAAACATTACTCTTTTATCGCGTCCCTTGCACCACCACGTTAATAGCATTGAACGTATCTATAGTTTTTTTTATGAATGCGTCGAAAACGAATGACTTGATGACATCGTGATACATAACATCCAGGTGTGGCTAGTGTGTATTTGCCAGGTCAAGCTAAGCTTGACGGGACTGTACTCATAATTTATCTCCCCCCCTTCTCTCCAACCATTTATCCATTTTACCAAACACCTATGCTATAGTATAGAACAAAGTAAAACGATCGTATAATTAATTAATTACTCTCGAGGGTCGTTTGGTAGAGAGGTATTCAACCTGGGGTAGGCGAATACATCTCAAGGGTACGAAAAATTAATATATATTTCTTATTTAAATATTACTATATAATACACTAGACCCTTACCCCTTCCCCCCGCATTATTTTCAAAATAAAATATAACCTATGTTACTCACTGATAATGTAGCTTTATATAAGTGAAAGAATTTTTAAAATCGGTCCAGTAGTTTTTGATTTTATCCATTACAAACAAAAAATCAAATCTTTCCTCTTTATAATATTAGTGTAGATTATTTTGGATGTAATTTATTTTGTTTATTTTAGATATATAAATTTATAATATATATTACTTTCACTATAGACATTATGTAACTTTAGGGGTGGAGAGTTGAATATAAATTATATCTGAGGGCACTCGAACAAAAAAGTTCAATTACTACTGATCTAGTATGTTTTTTAATAAAGCTACAGTTACACTTGACGGGACTGTACTAGTAAACTGTTCCCTCCCACTCAAGTTACAAAACTGCCCTTTGAAACCACTGTACAAAACATTCGTTCGCAACATTATTGTTTGTGGGGTTGGTCAACTATATAGTTAGAAGGAGGGAACAGTTTATTTGTACATTAATGTTAGTCCTCGGTTTCCCTCACATCAAAGAACGAGCCGCCACTGATATCTATCTATTAGTAGTTTAAACTGTTAGGCATCACACACGATTATCAACAACAGCACCAGTGGGCTTGACTGTTATCCACACAACTGTAATAACAAACTTAAATGGCATTGGCTGAGTTGGCTAAGTACAGTCCAATTTTCATAGGAAGGTCTTTTAAAAAATACAAACATATTTGTTTGAGGAAAAACTTGAAATACTGTTAGTATTTTATTAGTGTTAGTTTAGAGGTATTGATGATATTTATCAAACATGACAGCTTCAGATCACATGAACTGCCATATAAGTACGTGGCATTATACTAAGTAGATTTTCTAGCTATCAGATTAGGCTCTTCCTAAGAAACTTAGTGTGTAGCTTGTCTTCCTGAGGAATGAAAAGGGCTTGATCCCGGCCCAGTGTAATGTGAATGTCATAATCTCTCCAAATTCCCCTTCCTAATTTTGTTCTTTCTTAGTCTAGAAAGTTTAAGCTTTTTTCTAATAAAATACATTTCTTTTGATGCTTATCATTCAAAGTACTGATCACCCGCAATGAGTATTAACGTCTGTGTTCGGGGAAATAAGAATTCGGCCCTAAACAATCCTTTAGAAGTACTATTTCGGCCCCATAAACTGTACGAATTCGGCTCCAGGAACCAACTAAAAAATGTTTCTTTTCATTTTACTCTGATTTAGGATAATGCTATGCCATAGATTAGGTTAGGTTTGTTTAAGTTATGAACGAGATGTGCCATTTAGGTTAGTTTGCCAACCACTCTTAATGGGGCCGAGTTCGTATTCTAGTTCTGTGCTTTATGATAACCCCTATCATGCGAAAATTAAAAAAAAAAAACTTGGAATTTTCCTTTATTTTTCACCCGGTCTTACTACCCACCAGGTATATCCAAACTTAAATTAGTAGGGTGTACATTAATAACATTATAAAAATGTACAGCATTTTTACCCCTTTCACAGTGATAAGTTACCGGCTGTGGGCTGGATGTTGTGTCTATTCCAGATTTAAGTTAGTTTATAAGTCGTATGCTGATATAGGCCTAATCAGTCGGTTCAGAAAGTGCATGACAAATACCACAAACAAACTAAAAAAATAATGCTATAAACTTTGCATTAAACATAAAGCGAGTCTGTTTAAAACGTTAAGAATGATAATAATAAAAAAAACTTTTGTACCAAGGATTTGTTGAAAGGGAATACTTTTTTTTGAATTAGGACGAGAGAAGAGAATATGGGTGGTCCTATTTATTTTTTCATCCCTTATTGCCACTTTTGAACGAGCTTAAACTAAACCGTTTTGTGTGCGGACGTGGTAGCAACGACGCTTTTTTATGGCCCGTCATCCACATTTTTATTGCATTTTTCCTGTCATAACCGCAGCTCCTCAACTTTTGCGTTGATTTCCCCTCCCACTAAAACCTTCATCCCTCCCGATATTTCTTAAAAATCCTCTTCTTCTAGTTTTTGTTTCATCTAGAGAAGGGAATCATCTTATGGTTTTTTTTCTCGGCAAAAAATAGGCCTCTCCACAAATGAAAGGTAAGTAAATCTCTTGTCGGGCAAATACACGCGTATCGTGAAGGAAATTTACATTTTATAAAAAATAAAAAAAAGCTCTTCACTTTTTTAAACAGGATATTATTCGACTTTTATGAGGTAGTTGAAAATACTTCAAAAACATTAAAATTTTATCTTTTGCTATAAGCTTCTTCATTTATTTTGATGTAAGATTATTTATTTTATAAACGTCCTGCTGAGAAGACACACACAACTGCTGGTTTTATTTACCATTTAAACGTAGTTTAAATCTTCTAGTTCTTCACTGGAAAATACATGAGTTCTTTATCGTCAAGAGGACACACTCTGTGTAGTCTTACCTTCCAACATTTTTGAAATTAATTGCTTGGAGAAAAATAACTAGTTGTTTTGTTGGTTCAATGTATTGGATAATATGAAGCAAGATACAAATTTAATAACTTTTTAAAATATGAATTTTCCTGGTGATATTTATTCCTAGAGCAATTACTTTTTAACTACAATTTTCTATAATTTTATTGTTAAGCACTACACACACTTGGTGATACTAAAATTACTAATCGACAGGGTCAGCTTATGGGTTATTGCCAGGGTTAGTTTTACTTGAAGGGATTGCACATGTAAACTGCTCCTTTTCAAACTTGCCCTTTTAAGGCAATGAACACGTATTCACAAGATACTTATTATGTGTTTGTGTCAGTGGCTGAGAGGGGCGGTTGGTTTGGGGGTAGTGACGGAAAGGTCAAGACCAAAATACTGGTTGGGCATATTTGGTATAGTCTTTCACTAATTGATTTTCCCCTCTCCCTCCAAGCAAATGTGTACACATTTCCTCTAAGCAATAGTTTATTTGTGACCCATAAGTATAAATATGTGGATAGCCCGAACGGGTATTAATAATAATAATAATTATTATTATTATTACTATCGACTTTAGCGGCCAAGATAGGGCTGCCGCTTTTTCTTGGACTAAACTAAGATTACGACGTATTAAGACGTAGTGCACAGTAATAATAGTAAAAGTATTAAGACTGGTTAATAACTCTTGCTATGGGTGAGACTCTCTTAAGGTAAATTGTTGCATGTTTTGTGCATTCAAAGTAAAGTGCTTAAAGTGTATGTTTAAGTCGTCCAGTTAGGAGCGGGCTGAACTAACAAATGACTCAAGTTTTCAAAATGAAACTTTTCAGGCTGCCACTCCCCCTTTCCCCGATCCTCTCTTCTTGAATGACGCCAGAAATTCAATTAATTCCCTGATCTCTTTCCGAAAAAAAAAGAATAAAAGACCACCTCTTTTGTTTACTTCTTGAGACTGACTGTGGGAGTTATTTATTTGACGATGGCGCCGTAGCAATCCTATTACTGACGCATGGAAACCTTGTCCGGGAGGGTTGAAAGGACGCCATTTTACTGGAAAATAGAGGGTGATGGGGGAGGGTGGAGAGTAGCGTCGGCTTTATTACACACGGAGGAAAGAAACATCACAAATAATATTGGATGTCAATAGTTGGATATTTTCCTCAAGATTATATAATAATGTGATAGAAATAATACCGCGAAATAGCAGCCTAGAAACATGGTAGTGGTTACAGATTCAAATGGAATATTCAGGACGTCTCAAACACGCACATTTTTGTGCACTTGGTCTAAATGTCAATCTAATTGTGATATGGTTTGCTGGTAATGGGGAGGTCGGGATTGAAATCCTTATCGTATTTACTGATATTTAAAAAAAATTACTTTCCCACTCTTCCTTCCCACTTATGCTGGTACATTGCCTCTAAAATTCAACCCCCTCATCCCTAATCTATAAAGTAATTCATATATACGTATATACCGAAATATTATTAAGATGCGGAGAAAAATAAAATAAAAAAAAGGAAATGTAAACCTAATCCACGTCGGACCCGGGCACAGCTTGCCACTGTTTAAATATTATTTTCAACTTTATAGACCAACAAAACTCCAAAAAACTTAAAAAATAGCTCTAGACCAGCGATGTACAAACTTACTTACTGGAGGGCCGAATACAAATTTAAAAACTTTGGTGGGCCAATATAAAATTTATTCAAAATTAATTAAACAATATATAATAAACACAAATAATAGACTGACATTAATAAGTACATTGAGAGGGCAAAACAATAAAACATACTTGAGTATCTTAGTATGGTTAGTTGGTTCAGAAGATTTATAACTATGATGGGGGTGGGATATGAATGAAGCGGTGAGTAAGCTTCCACAATTTTTTCATATTCCGGTTAAACTGTGCACAGGTTATTCTCTTGGGCCGTATTGAATACACCAGAGGGCCGTGGTTTGTCCATCCCTGCTCTAGACCATCCGGGGCCAATCAAATAAAGGAATTATACGGATATTAAGAAATTACGTATACTCCAATCTTAAAGTAAATTTAGAGCCTTAAGCTCATACTGATTTTTGTTTTTCTCTTGCGTACCCCATTAAATTATTTCGTGCATTCAGCTTATGAATGTAATGTTGTATTCCGCAAAGGAAATGGGTGTTGAGAATGAAGGAGGAGGAACATATCTGGGTAAATATATCCTCGACTAACACTTCCTTAACAAACAGATTTATATAGAATAATAGTTTTTTTTATGTTTGTCAGACTACAAGATTAACAGTGATCATTCGGCCTTCCGGGATTTGCTCAGAGAGGAGAGTTAATTCACACGTAGCCGGGAGAAAAGAAATAGTTCCAGATGGACCCTCAGATAAGCCGGAAACCTGATAATCCACGCACGAATACTTGAGAGTCTACTGTAAGACTAGTTAATCAAGCAATATTTCAACTTTTTACTTGTTCTTCTGTTTGTTGGTAAATCTATATTTCATCAGATTGGGTTTTGTTAGGTTGGCTATTCTTTAAGACAAACGTGTCAAGCTCGTTTGATCAGAAGAGCTAGCTTGAAAATTGAAAATAATGAGGAGTCCGCTTGAAAAAAACAAAAAAAATATGGTAAGCATATTAAGTAAAAAATCAACTTAAAAATCTCCTTATAAAAGAAAAATTAAGATTTTATATGTAACTGTTATGGCTACCCTCTATGTTTACCTATAATTATGACACGTTTTATTTGCAGAAATGGTGAGTGTGCAATTAAAAAAAATTGTCATGAGTCTTACTACCTTCTTTATATCTTGGTTTGATATAAATTTCATTAAGTGAGGACGACTGCGTTTTCATCAATGTGATCTCTCAGTTCTTTGAATCTTTTAATAATAAATAACCACTGTTAAAACACACTTTGGTGCTGGCAAACATTGCACATCTTTGATGTGAAAATTGAAAATATATTTGGAAATCTAACTCCAGAGAATAAGGAGTTCAAATTTCCCAAAATAGTGCACAATTTCTGAATTACATATTCCCAAATTAGGTATTTATTCAACGCCTATAAAAATAGAAATCGATTTTGCATCGTATTTAGATTTATTACATCTACCTCACATCTACCTTATATAAGGTAACTTCTATATATTTTTACATTCATTACTGTTTCCAGTCTGTGGTCAGGGTCAAGTCAAATATTTTCCACTACCAGCTGGATAGGCCTGTCGTAGCTTAATATATTTTGTAATCTATCTTAAGACTAGTGCGGGCACATCATCCAGTCCTCGGACGCTAATTTATCAATATGAAAGGGTAAACCCATATGTTCACATATTAGGTATATATATTTTTGGGAATATACATATATATATATATTATTTCCAGAAATATATAAATATATATAAAGTATATGTATATATCTTAAAAATATTTATATAACTCTGAAAATATTATATATAATTATTAAAATAGTATATATATATATATATATATATACATTTTATAAGGTCCTTATATATGTCTAAAACTGTTGTACAATATTTCTCTGTGACAGAACAAACTCAGCACTAGTGAAGTATTTTTGACAACTACAGCTGCTGTTTCCCCATCTAGTGACGGTCAGACAATAGAAGGTGGCAGGGAGGGAGCAGTGTTCTGCACATGACCCCACTTGTGGTCGAGAGGGAGAGTGCTCTCTGGGGTCGTGCTAGAGATGACAAGACAGACCGCAGTAAAGTGCTCCCTTTACGTCACTGACGCTTCTCTTTGAACAAACCTCTCTCCTCTCCCTTACCCCTAAGATGGGAGAAGGGTTGGGGGGGGGGG
>CABFOW010001601.1:85273-126762 GCA_902141385.1 Timema californicum
GGGGGGGGGGGGTAGTATTCTGCCTACCTTAGCGTGGAGTAGGGATGTGATATATATATAAAAAAAAGTATCAATACTGTACTCAATTAAAGTATCGGAAGAAAAATGTCGATAGCACACTAGTATCGAAAGAAAGCTTAATACACTATATTTATTGACTGTGAATACCTAATATGAGTCTTCACTTTATCTGAGAATCTTGAGTCCAAGTCCAAATGGAACACATGGTAACGATAAGAAGTTAATTCCCACATTCGTGCGATTATGTTTCCTCAAATAAGAATTCATACACAGCGGTAAATTACTCATTTAGAGACTGCTCATACTATAATTATTGTAGGACAAACATTCCCAAAACTATTCCACTATTAAACATCAAAATACCCTTAAAAATAAAACAGTATCATAATTTGAATTCCATAAAAAAATAATTGTAGCTCAAATCTGAATCTTGGTCTGAAACTAAATTACATTTTATTATTATTATTTAGCATCGCGTCTTACTACCCGTTCGGGCTATACGCTTTAAAAAAAAATAGTTATTATGATTACTAGTGGAATATCTACATAAAATTATATATTATTTAAAGCCCTTTATTTTTCATATTACAGTCCTTTAGTTTGATACAAATTACTTTTATTTTATAGAAATCCAATATAGTTTTATTACATTCACCTTTGAAACAATAGATCAATATTAAAATAATAGTAGTTCAAAAATTAATTTTAATTTTTCGTTGAGAAATGCGTTTTATAGCCGAGTTAAATAGCCCTAATTTGTTTTTAGCATCATGTCTAGCTACCTGTTCAAGTTATAGACATATGAACTAATTACGTGAATGAGTAAGGAATGAGGAAGGTGAATTAAGTGGAAGTGCATCAGAACTTGCGTGGAGGAAGAGTAGAAAACCATTTTATAAAAACCACCTTCAGTACAACAAACCGGGATTCGAGCCCCGATCTTCCTAGCATAGGAAGTCTAGTATATTACCAGAGTGGTGGCTTAGACCATGCGGCCACTGAAGCAGGTAGCCCTAGTTAGATTTCAGGAACAATCTTTGAAAGTACACACAAATTATAACAAAACTGTACACTGTTCATAAGTGTCGGCTTAGTGTTGGATCATTCAGCTCTAAGTTTTGATGTCCAGAGAGTTTCTTAATCTGGTTTTGTTTGGTTTAGTTAAATAAACACATTGAGATACAATACTTATTACAACAACAACAACAACAACAACAACAACTAAAAAGTTTCAATTTGACAAAATTTATCATACAAACCAATTTATTAGTGAGAATTTTGAATAAAAAAATCTGTTTCTTAAATGTTTGGAATACTTCTAAATTCAACACGTCATAGTAGCCGTTCTGGTTGTATAAATATACATTAATAACGTTATGGGGCTAGGGATTTTAAAGGTACAATTTAGAGTAAATTTACCCGAATTTTCATAAATAGGATAGTGGAAAACAATTAATTTTAGGAAAAAACACCCTCATCACACCTGACCGGGATTCAAACCCCAACCTCCGTATCAAAGGCAAAACCAGACTAAATGAGCTTGACTTTTAGACCACGTTTTCACCGACGCAGGTTTCAGAATAATTGAAAGTGTGACAGTAATTTACTCGAAATTCCCGCCCATCTCTCTTTAAAAAGCTGGAGCTAGTCGGCTGTTGCCGACTGGACATGTAGTAAACTGCGAGGGGTAATTAAAACAGTTTGTATGCTAATCTTGTCGGATGCCCATTGTCCCTGACCGGCTTCAATGACACTGACCAATTTACCAGGGACAGTACAAGGGGCAATAATAGACCGACCTTGTCCTCTGAATGATCTTCAACCACCACGGTGGCGAGTACAGTCGTTATTTTTTAGTACTGTCTCTTACTACTTGTTCGTGTTATACGCATATGTACTAATTACGATGGTTAGCTAGAGATGAGGACGGTTGAATTTAGAGTAAGTGTACCCGAATATGGGTGGTGGAAGAGTGGGAAACACTTTTGAAGATCCTCTCAGTACACTCGACTGGGATTTGAACCCCGATCTCCCTGTCATCAGCAGTCTAGTCCAACACGTGAGTGATGCCCATGACCATGCGGCTACTGAAGTAGGTGAATGTAACAGTTCATTTGAAAATAAGAAAAGACAACAGTCACGTGGTTGTCTTCTATAGCCCTATTGGTCATACTAAAACCATGGCCGGTAGATCGATCGACCAATCCCTTCTTTAGACAACGATTCCCAGAGTTTTATACAACCAATTTTCATCTTTATTTTAATAAAAGAATGTGCTCAAAAATTTAAATCTCGAAAATATTCAAAGGAAGGATTAAAAAAAAATTGGTATTCAAATTATAATATGGATGGTTACGGACCACTGGTATAAAGGAATATCTTCACGATTGCTTGCAAAGGCTACCGAAGGCCCAATCCAACTTTATTCTAGTACAAACAACCAGCCTCCCGACGGTTAATTTATCCGCCATTAGCTGTCACTTACAAGAAATACACGTGTTTATCACGTGACGTATTTCTGTTGCTGTGCGTCCTCTACTAGCGACATGCCGTGACCATCTGTCGGCGCGTTTCGTTGCTATGGAAGCGAGTGACGTCAACGAACTAACAAAAGAACACCGCTATTGACATGAACAGGTATCTAAATGAATCTAGAGTAACAGAACCATTTCATTTATAGTTCAATAAAACATTTCTTTGGATACTGTATTTAATTTCTATTTTCAGTTTGTCTTACTACCAGTCCGGGATATCTTCATATAACTATAGTAATGCGGTAGAAATGTTAAAGGAAGAAATTAGGAGAAATGTGTCTCCGTTTGCGTGGAAATAATTTAAAAAAAATCATACTTAGCTACCTGGCCGGGAATCAAGCCCTGACCTTCCCATCACAGGCAAACCAAATGGGATGAGACTGACGTTCAGTTCACATGACCACCAATGTGAGTAATTTCTTTGTTACATGCTATCTTTATAACATTACCAAATACATCCATAATTTTCACAGGATTATAGTTTCTAATCAAAGGAATAGGAATAGAGAGGGTAGCTTAGAGTGGCGAGATGAGGGGAAAAATCCCACGAAAAAATAAAACCCAGGTGTACCTGACTGAGGTTTAAACATTAACATTCTATAACTGTAAGGCTAATGTAATACGAGACTAACGCCTGAGACCACGCAACCACAAGTGCGAGTGTTTTTCATATTATTGGATACCATTTTTTATTTTGCTAAATGTTGGGCACCAATGTTTTTGACCCTAGGAATTTAGGTGCAATGTGGGTTATTTCGAATAAAAGTATTTTTGTTGGCCTACAACTATACAAATACTGGTTAATATCCTTAAAACGTAACCTAACTATTATGTTTCCTTAGACTAATATATGATATATTTTTGAATCAGATCAAGGACCCCTGAAGCTATGGTTGACCATCTAAACACATAATGTCTATCTTAGACTTGAACACATATATTTAAATCACATAAGACTCTTGATTATATTTTCAGCCACTGACCTTGAAAATCGCCATCTGCTCCAGACAAAAGAGAGGTAAACTGCAAACAAAGACGTAGTTGAATTATATTAATATCATTTTTACAATAATAATAGCAGTTACATTAACAAAATGGATTAAAATACCGCTGGGTTCTAATTCCTGTTCATCAGTCAAATGAATCAACCTATATTAATATTAGTTGTATATTTCAGGGTTAAGTGTATCAATAATTTTATAAGATTGTAGCCTATGTAACGCCTTGATCTAATTCAAATTATCTTCTTAAGGCAGTGCGGTAGTACAAATTGCATCTCACAATCTGTAGGTGCTATGATCCTACTAAAGTGTTTATATTTCGCCGATATATAATATAAATATGGATATTATAACCGTACTATAACTATTGTCACATTTTAAAGTATTTAGGGGCTTTGGACATAATGATAGGCGCTACAAAAACCTAAAATAAAAATAAATCATACTACTTTTAGCATCTTCTTAACGCTTGCTGAATCTCACATGAAGGTGTCATGGATCGAACTACGAACGTTTCATATATAGATGATATAAATACAAGCTTTCTAATAGTAATACGATTTTAGTTTCACGCTACTGTTATTAAAGCGCTGCTAAACCAAGAAAGAATTATATATTTTTAACAAACGCTAGCCGTCAATGTTGCAAGACTTCGTTATTGTGTTTAAATTCGGTGTTGGAATTTCAAAAAATATAGGTCAATTATTATTAGTTTTATTCCCAACATAATCAAGAAATGCTGTGTGCTCGTTAAGCTGAGGAGATACACACTCTATAAACAATATACTTTTCTATGTATACACCTTGATTTTTTTAAATGAAATTTGGAGCACCTTTGAGAAAATATATTTTTTTCTGCTCAAAATTGATAACATCGTGCTATTTTGTTAGTGTCATTTTATAGGTATTGATAATATCTATTAAAGTGACAGCTTCAGATAACATGATTTGACGTATTAATACGTGAAAATATGTCTAATAGCTTTTATAGCTGTCAGATATTTACTTTTGTAAGACAATTGGGATATAGTATAATGTAGCTTTTCGGTGTAGTAGTTAAAATGTAAATATAGTTTTAATTAAAAAAAAGTTATTACATTTTCTTTTTAAATCGAGACTCTTCACATAATACCATATTAGTAAAAATGTAAGGGATACCAGTTGAAATAATAGGAGATTTTAGGTTTGATGTTTTCTTTCAGCGTCTAGTTATTTTTGTTTTTATGGACTCGTCATTAATGATAATATTGCAATTCCTGAAGCTAGTATTAAGTGTTACTGAATTATGTTAAGCTGGCTTTTAAGTTTTGTATTGATATGGGTCTATGTTTAGAAAGTTCACTTAAAATACCAAGATATAATATCACCATAAAAATAATAGTCCTCAACATGTTAGCAAAAATTGATATAAGAATTTTGTTTTAGAGCAAAAATTATCGAATTGAGATGCAACCGTTATCCTCTGAATTTTATTTCCTTAGGATTATGTTTTTGTTTCAGATATTGAGGTCAACCCTAAGCAGTTTTTCCCCCCTTGTTATTTCCTCGCTCCCTTATAAGCTCCCACCACCCCTAAATTACGTATAAAACAAATCCCTTTAAACCCACCCTCTACATAAGCCACAAGATTGCGACTTCCTTTAAGTGTTACCAACTTGAACTTGGAAACATTTGAAAAACAAAATTCGAACATAAATATTTAGCAGGCCACCCACCGTCCGTTCGTAAGATTGAATTTGTTATTCGGACGAATGTTGAGCCGTTCAAAACAGTAATCTTGTTGAGTTTTTGGGAAAACCTATTTTTGTGTTGAGAACGCCAATTTTATTTTATAGATGGTAATTTGGTCTTATATACAAAAGATTATTAAACTGGACTGGAATAAAAATATAGATAATGTTCGTATTTTTACAGTGTTTATGTCAAAATAATTATATTATCCTAAATATTTACAATATTACTTCAGTAAATAGATGAATGAAATTTGAACAGAAAATGATAAATAAGGATAAAAACTACTGGTCAAATTACGCGATAACCATTCAGATTACAATTTGCAGACAGTTAAACTAGACTAATCCATTTACGCAATAAATATTTATGTCGTTATTAAAAAAACGTTAAAAAAACTGCAAACATATTTATTTACCTTTCTCGTGTACCCTCCACACCACCTTAATGTGTAATACATTTGATCATAGTTTGGAACTTCTAGGGACCTCAGCTTATTTGGTAGAGGCACTTCAGACTTACTAAGGATGACAAGTTTGAGTCCTGCTTAAAGCACACATTTAATTGTAATAAAATTGAATTTATTTTCTTTACCTCAGTGGCAAATATACGTCATGAAGTCTGTTTGAGCTCTGGACAGTATAAATATTGTGCAGGCTCGATTAATAAATTCCAGCACTCACTAAATATGTACCGAGGTCTTCAACTAACTTAGTTTTATACTATAAATATACTCTTCAGATTTACCATGCCACAGCTTAAACAAGAGTGGTTATTGGTAACTTGATTGTAAATACAGCAACTAGTTTTCTAATGTACAAGTAATAAAATTAAATAGCTTTAAAATTGATACAAAAAATTAATTGTTCATGTTTCATTATAGCAATTTTAATTAAATGTATTTATCAAATGGCATATATATGCCCAATAGTTTAATATATTTCAGATTATCCTAGGGATAAGTGGCAAAGGTGTTCACCTACGACTCTAGTCTATGCTATACTCTGGGTTCGATCCCAAGTTTTTTCTAAATAGCTTCGTAGGCTTTTTGTACTTTGGCATTAAGGTGAGAGTGTAGAGTAAAGGGGAGGGTTTTTGTAGTTTTATTAGCAAAACTTTTTTTAAAAAATAAATCAAATATTGCTTCAGTACAAACATAGAATTTAATTTTCTTTACATGATGATGACAACATTTGTTGAATATCTGTCATGAGCATAGCGGCATTAGATGACAAACTTTTTATATATGAATATAAAAGGTTGTCACTAAATTCCAGGACACCCTTGACAGCAATTCAATAAATGTAAAGGTCACCGTGTGAAGTAAATTAAACTCTATGTTTGTACTGAAATAATATTTGATTTATTTTGACCAAAAACATGTTTTTCTGTAAGAACGCCTTCTCCGCGTCCCCTACGTTAACACCTTAAGATTGAGTGTTTAGTTTCATAGAATTCTATCACAGGCTGTATTAGCAAATTCATATTAGGATATAAGAGAGATTTTATAAATTGAATATGTCAATACCACGAATAAATAGGTATAAGGGTTGAACAAAACTATATTGGACTATGTTTTGACTCCAGGTGTCCTTGACGAATATACTATACTGTCTTGTATTTAATAATTTTTAATTTTTTTATTCGAGATATTTAGATGTTTGCGTTATTTAACATGTACTTTTTGGAACTGATTTGTTATATCAGTACACGAGAATTTCTATGAACGAGAGCGAAAGAGTCTACCAATTTTTGGCTGGAAAGTTATTTTCACATACCTTCCAGGTTTAGCTTACATACCACAATCGACACGGGACCGACCGCTTTACTTCACCTGTGAAATAAGTTGTGCTACGGATTTTGATCACTAAAAAAAGTCCATTGACCCCGGCTGATTCTGAACACACGATCATCAGCTCTGATGCGAATACTTCAACTCAAGACCACAGAGGCTGACGATTTAATATTAAAGGTTCGTTCTGCTATTAGTAAATAACAAGATGATAGGACTGATAGAACTATATCGTCTCTGCCGAGTTAAGTAAGTTTGTAAGTTGTGTGGGGATATAATATTTTAAAATATGTAGGTTGAATTCTTGATACAAATATTTACACAAAAATGAAAATAAATAAATTTGCTGTTAAATAAACAGAAAAAAAATCTTAGAAAACTTTTATAGTATTTTAATTTACTATTATTGGACTAAAATTGTTATTAAGCTATAATATGTTATATTTACTTACCACTTAATGTTCTATATTTAACTGCTTCATGTTGTCCATCCCAAAATGGTCCTGGTCGATGATTTGGAGGCATTGCGCTTCCAAATTTTCCAAACAATTTAGAACGCTAGAAGCATTATTTTGCTGATTGCAGTATTAGCGTCGATAATTGTCAATAGGTTTGATTAATTCAGGAACATTATGATCCAAAATTATACAAAAAATATGAATTGCTAGTGTTATTATTTTGACAACTTGTAAGAAGTATAATGTGTAAACGAAATTGGCATTAAATCTTGAAGTTTTAGGGATATCGTCCATCTGATTTTGACACTTGAGTCTTAAAGTGTCTTTTCGCTAATTAACTGTTAAGTGTTAAGGGACACTACTTCACCAAATTTTACAAGCGTTTTTGAAATTCAGAGGAGCAAAAATTCCACTCTCTTTGGACACATTCTCTACCTTCCAGGCACAAAACACAAATTTGGGCATTCCGTGACAGGTTTATATGATCTGCCCCTTCTACCAAATGGCTACATGAACACAATCTATATCCTAGCGAACACCGTTTAACACAGTTCATATAGTAATAGTCTTAACACAGTTCTAAAACACTGAGTTTTCTATACGTCTTCAACTACACTTTAACAACAACAAACATTACATTAATATTTATGTCTCCATAAGAAGATGTAAATGGACAACTACTACAAAATGTATATTTTTGGCAGTTTCATGTATTTTTTGTATTAATATAGCCTTACTAAATCTTTGAAAGTCTGTTTGTCCACATCATCATAATCATTATTGTTCACATGAAATGCGATTTGTTGTCGATGAAGCTATTGTAAAGTTTTCATCAAAGTGAAAATGGCAAAAAAATCATCGACACAGGCTTGTAATTTTGGGAATTTAATTTCTGTGCTTATGATAATGAAAATTAGTGAATAAATACATATTAAAGGCTGGACGTTATATATTTCCAGGATAGTTAGTTTAACATCCATAAAAATATAAAAACAACAATAATTTATCTAACCATTTCTATGTTTTTCTTTCTTTTACTATTTCACTTAAAAATCTGTTGTACAATTATACTTGTGAGGTGGTACGAATATCACAAATAGGATTGATAATTGGATTATCACACAGTTTCACATTAAGAATGGGTAACAATGACGCATTAACTAAATCGTAAAACAATCTAAAACATTTGATATTTAGAACACCACTTCTAAACTCATGACTCATTGAATTTACCGATTTGCCTCATTGAACTGGCAGGTGTGCCTCATTGGATTGAAAGGAGTGCTGTATTGCGTTGATAGGTGAGCTTTATTAAATAGTGTAGTGCCTCATCAGACAGGCAGGGTTGCCCTTTTTTCCCCCTAAAAGGTGTAACTCATTCGATTGAAAGATGTACTTTATTTAAATGAATGGTGTTTATTCTATTACTAGGTAAGCCTAATTGGACAGATAGTGCACCTCATTGAATTGACATCAATATATTGAAATCTATGCCTCTTTGTATTGAAAGGACTGTTTTGTTTGGGGTGACGGGTATTTTACTGAGTTGCTATGTGAGCCTCTCTGGAGAGATAGCCTGACAGGAGTTTCGCTGAGCTGTATGTGAGCTTCTTTGGACAAATAGTGTGTCTCATTGTACTGATAGTTGTGCCTCATTAAATTGAAAGTTGTGTCTCGTTGGATTGAAATGTGTCCTTTAGTGGCCTGAAAGGAATTTCACTAATAATCTGCAAGGTTGGCTTCTTTTAACATATAGGGTGCCTCATTGGACTAGAAAGTGTTTCTAAATATATTGAAAGATGAACTTAGTTATATTGATAGGTGTGCCTAATCGGATTAAAAGGTGTGTATCATTGGGCTGAAAGCTAAGCCTGATTAAATATTTAAAAAAATTTATAGTATTTTGGGGGATTATTAATAAATCTCTGCACTTATACCCCTAAAACTTCCCCCCTTATTATATGCTCTTGTGTTAGTCAGTGTACGTTACTAAAATCATGGAAAACTTTTGTCAAGCAACAAAGCGTATAATACTTCTCCAGTTCTTCTAGTCAAGATTCAACTCCTTACAAGAACCCACCCCAATCCTGCCAGTATCACGTCTTGTAGTTTTAAAAACGTTCTTTGACCTACATTTGTAGTTTATAAATATGTTTTAAGATAGGTTTGAAACTTGGTCTTTTGACTTGCACAACAATTATTATCTACCAACTGAGTCTTGACTTATAAATAATGTTGTACAGTGTTAAAATATTTGTAATATTAGATAATAAGTTAAGACAATGGCACGCGAAACTTCTTGTATTGTCCTCTCTCCCCTCAAACCCGAGGGTTATATAAGCCTCTGTAATGTATTCCGAGATTTGTTGCTTGAATCTCAAATGAGATGGGAGTGTTTAAATGGGGAGGGGGTGATGGTGAGAGTAAGAAGGAGGGTTGTTTTGGGGGTTGTATTGCAGGCAGTAGAAACAGGATCGTATGGAAATTTTAGAGAGAAAGAATCTACCTCCCTGTTTTCAGGATATGGCGCCTATAAATCTGCTACCAAATGGAAGAACATTATATTGAAAAATCCACAAAAACACAAAACACAAAGACTCTATAGTTTTAAAAGATTTAGAAGTTCATACATAACATCACGTCAAACCAATTGATGCGTCGTGCTGAACCAATCTTGTATGTTATAATGCAGTGTTTCCTAAACCTTCACAAGTTGAGTGCCCCTTTCAAGGCCACGCCATAGCCAACGTACCCCTTCCGGTTCTTCAATTAAAAACATAAATTGAAACATATAAACGGTCGTTTTAAATTTTACTAAAGTTTTTGTGGTAAGTTAAGCAAAACTAAGACAGAGGGGAAGAAATGTTTTTACACGTTCTTGACATCACGTCAAAATCTTCTTTAATTTTTTTTTCGGGCTTTCTATTATAAAAACATATTATGATGACTAATTAAAATAAGGAGTAGGCCTACGCGTAGTATGGTTTGGGTAACATTGTTAAAGTGTTATGCACAGTAAAGAAACTTTTCAGACGTTGAATAGAGTCCAGGTGGCTCTGACCAAGATATCTATTAGTTCTATGAAGGTCCGTCCTGTCAGTAAATATCTCTCGATGCTAGGGCTGAGTGTATAGCTAGTTTGTAAGCCGTTTACAATTTTTGTTTATATATTAACCCCTAAACTATGCATCTGATTAACCGTCCAAGATACCCACAAATTTTTACTATTGGGTTAGAGGATGAGGAAATTAGAATTTTGTGCAAATGTGTTTTTATTTACGAGAAGTGACTGTGGAAAATTATTATGGAAAGATCACCCTCAGCTCTCCTGGACGGGAATAGAGTTAACTTCTCCCCACTACCCGCAAACCACACAAAACAAAACTAGTTCATTCTTCCACGGGATCACTGGTGAGGATTTTCGTTTTACAAAACATAATTTAAATAACCCAATGAAATTAATGTTTATTAATGAATACACGCTTTGTGCTAGGACTTGCAGCGATATTAAATATAAGGAGTGTCTTTTTTTATGTATTCGAAAAGGCTACTTTATATAGCTTTTCTCATAATCTTTGATAATTTGTTCTATTCATGAAATTATTTGACTTAAACTAACTCCCAAGTGTCTAAAAAAATTAATTAATGCGTCATTGTCTATGTTTGCTTTGTTTGGTCGATATTCAAATTGTTAAGCTCTGTTAAGAAACATTTATTTTATAACGGAATGAAAATGTGAGGTACACAACAGAATCATGGAACTAAACTTATCCTACACGCTCACACACACTAAAATAAAAGGCCTTTAAAATATTTGTTCAGTGACTTTCTTGTGGTATCTAGAAATGTACTTGGTGTTACCATGTCATAAGCTTTCATAAAAGAAACGTAAAAAAGAAAACCCCACGTACACACGAGAATATATATTCTTTTTCTCCACATGTAGGAAACATAATACGCCATTATGTGATAAAAAATAGTGATTTATTTCATTCAGCAACAAATTTGAAACACATTTTATTTAAAGTGAATTCGGTATTGAAACCATATTTTATCATTGAGTATTGGCCTGGCTCAGTATTAAAATAAAGGTTAGGGTTTTAATGTTTATAGTAAAGAAAATCAAATCTTATTCAGGTCGTATCCCTTAGATGGTCTTTAAATTTGACTTACTACCTGGTTGTGGCTGGCTTAGCTACTTTTGTGGACTATCCACAATTTTAGAATCGTTTACGAATAGAAAAGCATATCCAGACGTTAGTAGCTGCAACCAAAATTAGGATAGGCCCGTATACTGAGGAAGGACATTTAATTTTATCATAGCGATTTAGTTAGAGAATGTAAAATTAGCCCACTGAAGCTGTATTTTTGAGAGAGTTTACTTTCTAAATAATTCATGTATGATTCAGTAATACACTTTTAATGTTTTTCATTCTAAATATAGCCTATTTATAAAATCTATTCCCTTAATTATGATCGATATTTCTTTAGTGAAATCAGACCAATTAGGCTCTATAAAATCTAAATTTAGAAAAAGGCAAATCAACTGACTAAAATCACATTTTCTACAGTAGGTCATTTGCTTATTATATATTTTTTACCAAGCATATATATACAATTAATGTCTCTTTCGATAACCTCTAACAAAAAACAACCTGAAATTGAGACATGTTATTTTAACTCACCAATAAAACACACACAACATTTGGAGACGTGACTTGGAACACTGTAGGTCCTATATAATTAACCTAATACTACATGAACTTAGCACGTAAGTTTCTGTTGGTGCTAATACCCCAGTGAGTGATCAAATATCTAGTATACGGAAATATATATTTAGTTAGTTATTTTGGTGTGCTCATATTTTTCAGTGACCTTGGAACCTTGTCGCCGGCAGTTTCTAGCTTAGGCATCGAGCACAGGGGTCATCAATAACCCCTGGGTGTAAGAGTGAGCAATAGGACCACCTCCCTTTTCTCCTAACTAGAACAAATTTGACTCGTCCCCCATTGGTATTCCATAAACTCTTTTTTTTTACAAAAGTTTGTCTTTATAAACTGCCATCAGTTGAGTATTATTAACAGAGAGCTATTGACTGATTTAGCTCTGGGAGGTGGTGTGGCTCCCCAATCAGATCTCCGGAGAGCATAAAAAAGATTCGTCCGTACGTCATGGAGACTCAACCTATGGTACCCGCCCTTAGAACCCAAAGTCTCCCCCACAGTCCATCCCGTAATCGCCGTCGTCGAACCCGAGGTCACCGTAGTCGTCGTTTACGTACGACGATATCTCGTGACTGCTGACGTCGTTGTTGATGACGGTGTTGTTCACGTCGTAGTGGTTGTTGATGTGGACGTCAGTGTCATTGTAGTAGCCTCCGTGGTGGCCTCCCCATCCCCATTCCCCACCCCATCCCCAGCCATGCCCCCAATTGGTGAGCGCCGCCCCCATCATGACGCCCGTGGAGAAGTCCCCACCGCCGCCATAGCCCGGCCTGTCGCAGACCACGATAGTGGTGCTGTTGACTGCTGGGGGTGGCAGGGGCTGCACCGGGGTGCGGGCGTACCCATTCTGGGGGAAGTTGCCACCACCAATGGACGTCACGTGACTGCTGTTGTAAGGGGGTGGCACCTCACCGGGCATCGATGCTGCTGAAACAAAAGGGGGAAGGATTTAGTCGATGTCTTTAAGGGAGGGAGACCGCAATCCTCTACAAACTAGGAACTGTTTCCTGTCTACCTTGTTCATGTGGGGCAGCAAGGATCTTAAGTGGTCCTTGTTTAAAATTATAAAAATAAGTTCAAATATATCAAATTTATTTCAGGTATTTATCGTGAGCTTCCTGAACCGATTGATTACATCGATACACAAGAATGTCTATGAGCGAGAGTGAAACGACCTACCAATTTTTCCGGAAAAGGTATTTTTGCATACCTTCCAGGGATATTTTTACATGCCACACTCCACATCGGACCAACGGCTTTACTTCCCCTCCTAAGAAAGTTCAACGGATTTTTATCGCTCAAGAAAAATCCGTTGACCCTGGCTGGGTTTGAACCCACGAACCCTGTGTTCTTAGGCGAGCAATTTACTGCAAGACCAACGAGGTCAGCCAAATATTTTAAACATATTTTGATAAAATAAATTGATTCAATTTTATTTTTAATCCGCACATTCAATGCAAAATATATTAATTTCTTAATCTAAGGTATAAGGAACCAGGAGGTAGTTAAGACAAAGGATAAACGAATTAGCATGGGGAGAGTATTAAAAATTATAGTTATAATAACTACAGGTTAAGACCACAGAGTGCCCCCGGAATTCGAACCTCAATCTATCTGTCAATGAATAATCAAGTAAAAGGCGAATATAATTTTGTCGTTATTAGATAATTTAAGGTGCACCCTCTAAACACAGCACTGTATCACCCCATGGTTTACAAACTAGCTTAATCTGGGGCCCATTCTAACGCTAAAAGCTTAACACAAGCAATATAAATCTAAGAAATATATTATTACAACGATTAGATAAATAACTTAAGGCATCATTTGAGGTGGAATCAGGTCTGATAGGTCGATCTCTTTATTTCCTTAGCCCTAGTGTGCCTAGGAGAAGTCGAAGCGAATTCTCCCATTAAGTGGATTAAATCGTTCTCGTCCCGCCCTCACTCACCCCTTGTCCAGTTCATGTTATCAGGAGGACGCAGTCCGCCCGACCAGCCTTTGTTGGCTGAGAAAAATCTCACACCCCTGACCCCGCTTACCCTCCTCGATATTTCACCTAGCACAAAGGACGCCGCTTTCTTTACATTCTTTTATCGGCTTCAGCCTTTTCCTGAATTTTCCACTAGACCCACCCCCTATGCTCTCTCATTACATTTTTTATTCTCTTCTACTTTCTTTTATCCACTCACTTTGACCTCTATTCTCTCATCTCATCCTATATCCTCTTATTTAATCCTTCTCCTTTTTCCTCCTCTATCTTATAATTTCATCCTATATTCTCTCATTCAATTACTGCCTCTTTTATCCTCTCACTTCATCCTCCTTACCTTCACTGAATTATTTAGTGTTTAACTTTATATTACTTACCCTCATGACATTTGAAAGTGATGAGCTAAGTCAAAGGTGCCGGGTTTGAATCCCCAATCATGATACATTATTAAATTAAAACGCCCTAGCTTATATTAAGCTTTGCGATTGATCTTGTATAAAAAAAATAGTTTGACCGGAGGCACATTTTAACCAGAAACATAATTAAGTAAGTTACGTTGTAATTTAACAGAGACATACTAAACTGAATTAATCAATCCATATTATGTTTGCAGTATATTTTATTTACTTGTAAAACTGTATCTCTCTTCCCCACTTGTCATAGGAAGGCGCGCTGGGCAGAACCACGTACCACTTTGGATAGGAACAAACTATTTTGATAGCTATAAAAGTAACTGAAACAATTTTCATGTATTCATACGCCAACTAGTGTGATATGAAGATGTAACTTTTGATAGAGAATACCAATAACTATATATCTATACTACAACTACTACAACTACTACTACTACTAATACTACTACTACTACTACTACTACTACTGCTATTACTACTACTAGTTGATAACAAAAATAATTTATTTAAGTATACAACAGGGTGTAATCCCGCAAAGATTTAAATTGCATTCATTAGACCAATCTATAAAAAAGAGAAGCATTTAGATCATGGAAATTACAGACCTATAGCAATCATACCAGTTTTAGACAAAATAATGGAAAGATACGTTGCCAACTACTTGATAGATTATTTTTAGAAATATAAAATAATTGACCAAAGACAATACGGATTTTAAAAAAAAGGTACGGAAATACTTTGACAAACTTTTACTAAATGCTAGAGAAATTAAACGAAAACAAACACATATCTATAGCATTTATAGACATGTCAAAAACGTTTGATACGTTAGATAAATATATTTTACGAGAATAACTTTATAAAATTGGTATCAGAGGCGGTATTTATAAATGGTTTAAAGATTACTTAACAAATAGAAAAATAAAAGTTAAAATAAATAATATAGAAATTGAAGAATTGGGTATAAATATTGGAGTGCCACAAGGCTATATTCTTGGTCAATACTATACTTAATCTATACAAGAACCATGTCTAACTGTATAGAGAACTGTGGTATATATATGCATGCTGACGACATAATGCTCTATGTGGTGCACATAAATGTAGATAGAGATAAACAAATGTTGCAGTAAGACTTTAATAGGATACAAAACTGGACTCACGATAGTAAATTAATAATAAACATTAAAAAACGCCAACAATTCATATCAGACTACAGCATGTTATAAAGTATGAATTAGATATAAAAGGTCATTGCTTATATTGTTTACATAACATAACACTGTGTAATTGTTTAACATTTACGCAAGTTGAGACCTATAACTATATTGGACTAATGATTGACTCTCATATGAAATGGAATATTCACATAGACATAATGAGTAGGAAGCTAAGAGCGGGAATGGTTAATGTATGTATACTAAAACAATATGTTACATTCGCTATTCTAAAAATAGTATATCATGCGCTAATAGAATCACATCTATGTTATGGTATTACTTCCTGGAGAAAGACAAGTGATCTATATTTAAATCAATTAAGAAATATTCAAATAAAAGTTCTTAAAATAATGAACTATATAACCAAAGTCATGATTAAGGAGTGGAAACCATTGACAGTAAAAAAATGTATAACTATAAAATAATAATTTAATACTACTACTTAGAAACATATAAAATAAGACAGGCTCAAAGTTACAACACCAGCAAACGACAGTACAAAACACCTTTATATAAAAATAAGTACGGAAAACAACACATGAAAATAATAATACCAAAACTTTTTAACATGATACCGGATACACTTTTGGGAATAGATGAAATATCAAATGCAAAAAGAGAAATAAGAATATGTTTAATGGGCTCCCAGACTAAATTAAATAATAATACTCGATTGAATAATATGACAAATAAGCTGTTAAATGAAATCAAGACTGGTTTTTGAATATTAAATAAAATGTTATAGATTTAAGGAACCAAACTAAGTATTAGAATTATTTTAGTTGTAAGAATAGACTTAAATGAATGAAATGTATTTATTACATATTTACACTATTACATGTATGTATGTATGTATGTATGTATGACATATATGGTGAGGCACCAGCTGACAAGCACATTGTGCTTAACTGGACCATGTTTAGTAATTAAAAATATGTACTTCTGATATAATAAAAAAACTACTACTACTACTACTGCTACTACTACTACTGCTACTACTACTACTACTACTACTACTGCTGCGAGAAGGCAATGGTGTGTCTAGATATGCATTTAATGACTAAACTTGTCAACATTATTTCCCTATCATGTCTTCCTGTAAAAAATACATTTTGCACCACATACAACGTAAGTCGAGAGAGAATGCACTAAGTTAAGAGCGTTACAATTAGTACTTTATTCTCAATAACTCTACATTTATTAAATTGTACAGTTGACCTCAGTGGTCTTGAAATAAAGTGCTCACCTCTCAGGACTCGATATTTGTGGGTTCAAACCCAGTCGGGGTTGACTGATTTTCCTTAAGGGATAAAAATGCGTAGCACAACATATTTTGGAGGGGAAGTAAAGCCGTCGGTCCTATGTCAGTTATAAAATGCATGCAAAAAACCCTAGAAAGTATCTTAAAATATCTATCTCGGCAAAATTGGTAGGCACTTTCTCTATCACTCATAGAAATTCTCATATGCCGATGAAATTAGTGAGTCAGATAATAGAGTACACGCTTGATACCTTAAATAAATAAATACATTGCACAAACTTTTAAATAAATGTGATGCATTTATTTAACTAAAGGTGGCCGTTAAATAATGTATTACATATTTTACAAAACAAATGTCTTTCTTTTATTTAGAAAAAACAGTTTACAGTGACAGTGTAATACAACTCTAAGCTGTTTCTTACACAACTGCTAACAATACTCGCCAACCGAGCGTGCGTGCCTCTGAAGATGCTGCCATCCCAGGGGTGAGAGGGAACTAGCGCTTTAGACGATTCTACTCAAGCCTACCCTCAACCCCGGGTTTTATAATTAACTCCACTCGAACTCTAGCGGTGAATCTGGAACTAACGTTCACCATACTACGCTAAAACACTTCTCCTCCAATCCAACCATGTATTCTTTCCTTTGTAGTTCTCAAAAGCAACCGCTTTAATTGTCTCACACACTTCCACGTCGACATTAATTAACGAACCAATCCCCTACCGATACCTGCAGCGACAGGCGGGTTGAATTCCCATTCATATGCCAATAAAGCACCAAGTAGTGGGTTGTGTAAACCCACACAAACTGGTAGACCAATTAACATTAACATTAATGTTTCAATCGTATACTAATATTACAATATTAATGGCAAGATGACATATAATAAAATATTTTAATTTTAATTAATAGTGAAAGCTTTGTTATTGCTAAGTTTTGTTATCCTTAATACCATCTTTTACTTACATTATTTTTTATTTATTTTACCATAGTAAACGCAAAACTATAAAGAACTGTTGTGCAAGTTGCGTCTTGTTCTATTTCACGGCGCTCTCTAATCCGATAGAAGACCCTAATAGCCTACTATACTATATACACACGAGTCATGCAGGTTGCGTCTTGTTCTATCTCACGGCACTCCCCAATCCACAGAAGACCCTAATAGCCTACTATACTATATACACACGAGTCATGCATGTTGCGTCTAGTTCTATCTCACGGCACTCCCCAATCCACAGAAGACCCTAATAGCCTACTATACTATATACACACGAGTCATGCAGGTTGCGTCTAGTTCTATCTCTCGGCACTCCCCAATCTACAGAAGACCCTACTAGCCTACTATACTATATACACACACAAGTCATGCAGGTTGCGTCTGGTTTTATCTCACGGCGCTCCCTAATCCGATAGAAGACCCTAATAGCCTACTATACTATATACACACGAGTCATGCATGTTGCGTCTAGCATTATCTCTCGGCACTCCCCAATCCACAGAAGACCCTAATAGCCTACTACACTATATACACACAAGTCATGCAAGTTGCGTCTAGTTTTATCTCACGGCGCTCCCTAATCCTACAGAAGACCCTAGTAGCCTACTATACTATATACACACGAGTCATGCAGGTTGCGTCTTGTTCTATCTCACGGTACTCCCCAATCCACAGAAGACCCGTGTAACCCAATGTAAAGAGAATATATAGGTAGCGCCATTTGGAATAATTTGATGATGTCATTGCTTACGTAAGCCACGAAACTACGTCACCCAGTTAGTAGTAGAGTCTGTTCATGACAGATTTATACCTAGATGACAGTTCAAAAATCATATGTTTAGATTTTGAGCTGCCAACACCTGTAGAGGATCACTGTTTCGTTATAAATGTTAAGATTTCTAATTACATGTTATATTTTACATTTAAAATAATGTACCGTAAACTTAATTTTTCTCACACTATTTAATTACTTATAATAATTTCTTTTTACTCAATCAGAAACAATATTTTAAACAAAATTAAAAGTACCTATTCTTCTTTTTTGAATGTTATCTATAATGTGTAATATAGAGCATTTATTAATATCTTTTACTACAAGCATCGTATTTACTCGTAAAAGAGAAAATACTTGTATTTTCTATATGTATTAAATTATTTTCTGATTATTTTATCGTATTTCGAAATATTTAAGTGAATAAAATATTTTTATCCCCTGCGTGGGTGTATCATTGTAAATAACATGTTTACGTCATGTTCAATAACATGGTTTAAATTCGTTGGTTGCTATTTTGAAGCAATATTCGTTAGAACTTTAGTGAAAGTTCTGTGAATAATAATTTTTTCAAGCGGAATAAAACTATAAATAAGCTTTGTGCCCAACCTCCAAATAAATATAAATAATATTGGCCTAAGTGACTGTGGCTAACTATCACATTCATACAGTTCCATATGTTTTCATTACAGTTATCCAAAGTGAAATATGTCAGTTGTCGGCATAGGGATCCATTAGATACTATTTCTAGTAACTTTTTGAGCTGTCACCCAAGTAAACTAAGGTCATGAATAAATTATATGTCGTGCGGTTCATGTGTTTCAGATGGTCCTCTCATTCTCTTTATAATGATTTTTTTTATCTGCCTGGAAGTGGTTTTAGCGTGTAGAGGTATTTAATTTATTATTCTTACTACTCGGGTATCTGTTTTAATAGGCTGTATTGATATTGGTTTGGATTAATCTAAATTATGTAAAAAGTCATGGATGAAGGTAATTTTTATTTAAAGTAATGTATGTAGATTATCCTTTTAAGATTCATCCATGAAGAAACACGCGCTTCTCAGAAACAATGTGAAAAGGATCTCACCACTAAAATATATTTTTATACCATCTTTCCTGTTAAAAGAATAACTGCGTCAATTCCAGTTAAGAGGAACAACTTCGCAGTAGGGCCTATTTGGCAGAAGACGCATATTCCCTATACCAATAAGAAGCTAGCCTTCACAAAACCTGTCACCAGGACTCTTTCTATTAGTTGTTTTTTACATTGTTGACAATGGGTGAAAGAGGCAAGGGGTATGTCATATATAAACCATTGTACGTATGTTTAAGGCCTCTCCGGGATCCAAACATCCACACCGGGAGATCCTGCTCACGCACAAATCAGTCAGAGCCACACACTTGCAGACACAGTCTAAAATAACTTACATTAATATCACAAGTGTGCAGTGATATAAAACATTTAATTGGAATATGTATACGTAATTAACAGGTGTCATTAAATAAACCGTGTGTGAATAAACAACTATCAACAGCTCTCTTTCTTCAATTTTATTAAAATACTGATTTAATTAGTGCTCGAACATGGAGCTATAGGCAGCTGGTTAAACGGTATCTTTTCCGTAGGCCTACAGTGATGATAGGCGCTCGATCACGGAGCTTTAGACAACCTATAAATCATCACAGCATTATTATATCATGGAATTAATCCATAGTGTTTCAATCGACGCCCAAAGAGGGGTAATTGATTCCATAGTGTTACAATTGACGCCCAAAGCGTGGCTCCATTAATCAATAGTATTACAAGGCTACTATAAAATACAGCAGTAATGTTATAATTAATGCTTAGACATTTTATCTACTACATTTATTTAATAAAGTTAATATTACTTAGCACTGCGTCTTATTACCCGTTCGGGTTATACGCTTATTTAATAGTAACTATAATACTAAGTATGTATTATAACTATATGTAGTTATATTGTTCTTCTCAAGCTGTTTATTATTTTATAATAGTTTTTCTTTTTTTTATATATATAATCTAATATATAGGATACAAGTCCATGTTGAACAATCAGACTTTTAGGCTTTTTGCTACTTTATTTGCGTAGGTTCTTCAAATTTTAACTCCATGTGTTTTTAAACAGACTTAAAAAATGCCAATCCATGCTGTTGCATTCTGTAAATAATCAAAGAAACTGCAAAGGTAGTAACCTAATAATATATATTTTTACTACTTTCCTAAGGAACCAAAAATTTGCCGTACACGGGAGCTCAAATGTAAAAGAAAAGACATAATTATTACAAATTTTGCTCAAATAGGTTCAATTAATTTTGCTGATAGTGACTTTAATATTAGTCGTGCTAAATGGAAAGTTAACTAAAATGTTAAGAACTTCAAAACATATCGAATGTTGCCAGTGTTAATACAATAGTTTCAACATGTAAGAAATTTTGAACATATTTTAAATGTAATTTATTCAGTTATTGGTGTGGATTTTAAATATGTATTAGTATGTTTAATGTTCCCAAACGTGATAATCAAATGATTTGAATTAAACCTTCTAAAAATCGATATAACTTATAGGAGATATTATTATCACTGGAAATCTTAAGAGAGAGAGAGCGAGGCCTACAGAATTATGCTATACAGTTAAGTAGCTTATGTGCATTATTTATTATTTAGTAATTACTATCTTACAGTTACTAAATTTTTCTAATACCTATGCACAAAGAATAAATTATGTACATGCAGCACATAAAAAATGTTTTCTACAAATAAAGGACCCTTCCTAATGGAGGACCTTTTAAATTTCCATAAGGTGTCCACATTAAAGAGGTGTCACTATACATCTAATAATAACAAGTAGAAGTATAATATTTATAACTTCAATATTGAGATTCGTAAGTACAATTCCTGTGCTATGATCGCTCTGACAACTAAGGAAGTCTTTTCCTGGAGTAACTCTAATCACGAGCCACCCTCCCAAGTTGGGCATCACGTCTAAGATGCGAGTAACAGCTGCTGAGAACGATCCGGTTCGTTACTAAAGGCGGCCGAACGATAGACCGCTATCACACCCGTTGATGCCGAGGTAAGGACACACGTTTCACAATAAAACGAAGGTGCTACAAGCTGGTGTCACTTTTTACCCACTTTTTATTAATTATAATGTTAAATATCAAGGCTGTTAACGACTAGAAAAGGATAGTAATAAAAAGAAAATAGTTTTTCTTAGAGAAAATGCACCCTTACTAATGCTTAGTACGAAACCAACAGCGATATTTTACATATAAGAAAACACTCCAGGTATCTCCGTCCTAGATTCATGCCTTGGAACTTACTTTGACAGGAAGTTCAATCTTTTGCAGGCCTGACGCCTTATACCACATAATCTCCAGTAGGGTCATTTTATACTTACCTTCCTAACCTAGCCTTATCTTATTTGGTAAAATGTGATCAACACCTGGAGTCACGTGGTATAAGGCGTAAAACTCTCTATATACTGACTTTTCAACTACCAGGAAGTCAAAGTTAGAGTATTGATCAGGTGCACTGAGGGTGATTTCAACACAGATTATATCACAGGAGGTTTTTACATAATTTATATTAAATTCCAATACATTTACTCTAGAACTGACTTCCTCATCCTCACCCCTAACATTAATTCGTTCATAACCCACGTACTTAACGTATTCATAAACAAAAATTGTACTCTTATAGCTAGGATAGCTTTGTCAACCCTGCAAATTGAATAAAAGGTTTGATGAATTATTTTAAAACTCTTCCCGCTTTATGTTTTTTATACCCTGAATATCGTCACCGTCGTGCAGTCAAAGCGCACGCGCCGTTCCTCATTTCTTTCGTAGAAGCGGTTTAAACCGGTCGTAGCTGGCGCTAACAAGCTAAACCAAGCATCCCTCTCCGTTCATGCAAAATTCTCAGCCCACTTGTCCCTTATCGCCTTTAACCTCCTCCTCGCTTAGTCCCCCTGGGGCTGTGGTAAGGGGGAGGACACCCCTTCCCTACCTCCCTGAAACGACGTTACAAAGTTCAGCTTCAGTTGTTCTATCTGGTAAGTGGTGCTCTAGGGCGCTAAACTTTACCTTCCAGAACTCGACCACAAATTTTCCATCTTATTTACAAACCATTGTGCGGAACAATACACTATTTATTACTAAAAATACCCATGTGGGTACACGCGGATCAGGGGACAGTCTAATCCCTTATGTTACTTTAGGGGTCACGGGTGGAGATCTAAGGCTCGAATCCCGGCCAGTACTCTTAATTTTGAAAATTGTGAGAAAACTCGCTAGCAAGCAAACTCGTAGGTCAGGATCTTGAAAACCGCTGGCCATTCCGAAACAGAGATAATTTCAAAATATAGCTATTTTCGTGCGAATTGGTGTGTCGTTGTACCGTTAGCTACTGAGTTTTCAAATCCGACAACAATGGAAAACTGATGACATTCTAAAGGATTCAGCCAATGGGACACAAACACACCAATGTACAAGTTATGTAAAGGAAAGTAAACCCTATTATTGCATTGAGTGCATCACGTAAAAAGATTTGTTTACAATAGTGGTTGTAAAGTTGACTACGAATTCACAGGTACCAGGAAAGATGTCGATTATTACAGTTCTAAAATTTTGAGTTAAGGTACGCACAAAAAAAGTATTATTTTTTGTCTTGATTTTAAAAGTAATAAATGCAAAAAAAAGTTAGGGAGCAGTTTTAACTATAAGATAAGATATCATTGAATAATGATAAAAATAACATTATCTGCAGCTCAAAATTGCAAAACGATAGAAAAAGTAATTCGGATACACAAAATAGTAATTATACATTCTAGAAATTATTTTTTTGGTCAAGTATCTCATGAAATACGTATTTTTTCAGTAACAATAGCTTTTTAACTAATCCTATTTAAGTTTAACTTATGAATCTTCAGAATATGAAACTTCGGAAAGCAAACATGCTAAATAAATTCAATTGAGCTGAAAATTACAATCAGGATACGTGAATAAAACCAGGGACTTTTGATTATGCGCATTAATCCCCCACCACTGAGCCATCCTAGTTTGTCACATGGTGATAGTAGCATTGGAACGAAAAATCATAGATCCCGGATTTGATTTCCGTGAGCAGATTATCATTTTTCACTTGATTAATTTTTTTTAAGCTATCGGGACTTATCCGTTGATCAATATTAGTGTTATAAGTTTGTAACAACCATGAATTTTAAAAATACTAGATAAGAACTACCCATCTATATAGTTAGTCGATAATGCATGTTCACATTGAAGTTTATAGTGTTATAGACACTTTTTGTCAATGCATTCTACCATGAATTTAAGAGACCTATTTTATAAAATCAAAATGAACAACTGCCGCAAATATAATTTACGTACATTATCACACGGTAAGCACAAGTCTCGTTTACAAGTACAAGATAATATAACGCTAAAACTTTGAATTTCGAATTATTTGGTGAACTTTGAAATATTTAGGTATTATTACTTTTAGCTTTAAACAAGTAAAAAAAAAATTGAATTTCTCACACGTTTAGTGAAAGAGCGACTCACGAAAAGGAGGTGTCCTTTCTTATATAGTCCATAAGTCATGTGATAACATAGCCATGTCCTTAGAAAGTTCACATTAAGTACCCCAAATAGATTTTGTTCCGTCAAATCTTACTGTCCGTTTGGTATAGCCACGAATATTCACTAATGGGATAAGAATAAGGGAGGTACTCGCTTCGGTGGCCGCATGGCCTAAGGCATCACTCTCGTTATTGACTAGACTACCAATGACGGGGGGATCATAGTTCAATCCTGGTCGGGTGTACTGAGGATGGTTTTTACTAAAAGGTTTTCAACTTTTTCTCCCCGCAAATGTGGGTACATTTCCTTTAAATGCCACCCTAGGACAATTAGCGTAATTAGTACATAGGCGTAGAGCCTGAAGGGGTAGACGTGGTGCTAACAAAATAATAATAATAATAATAATAATAATAATAATAATAATAATAAGGAAAGTAGAATTTAGGGTGAATGTAACCGCATTTGGATGAAGGAAGAATGGGAAATCGTTTATGGAAAAACACCCTAAATTCACCCAACTGAGATTCAAGCACCAACCTCCTTCAACATATTGCTAGAGAGATGCCATGGACCGTGTGACCACCGAGGTGAGTTACCCAAAGTAAAAAGGTAGTTCAGCACTATATTCAAGCCAAGACGTCAGACCACGTTTTGAAGATCACGTGGAATATTATGACACACAATCGCACTCAGTTAATGTTTAAAAGATGGATCGATCAAATGGGACAGGATGACAAACATTTTGTATCGAGCGCTTTTTTTTTCTGAACAATTGTCAAAGTTCAGCTATTTACACTCCTCCCTGACCTTTTCCTCTTGTTTCAATTTCCTGTACCTGCCCCGAATTTCTCCCAAACCCCTTCCCCTTTTCTAGCTATCCCATTATACCAGAAGACGTGATCCGACCCTGCTTCTGTTGACAACGGATATTTGTAAAACGGCTCCACCTCCCCTCTACCCATATCCTAGAATTTTTGTCATATGCTAAAATTTCAAAACTAAATAACAGTTGTTTTACGTTTTAACACAATAATTATTTAACAACTTAATATATGATGAGAATATATTTAGAATAAATATACCAGCATTTTCGTGCAAAGGTAATGGAAAGAGATACATCACATGCATCATTCCCCTCTTCCTTAACATAGTACACAAGTCAGTATAATATATTGTGGGCCTGATTCCTTAGGTGGTATAGCCACCGATGCAGTTAGTAAAAGTTATTCATATTTAATTAATTTGTAGAAGAAAAATATGAGAAACTGTACAAAATATGGTTTGTGACTAATGTCTATTTAAATTTGATATCTTTTTTAAAAACTGCTCCTGAGAGCTACATTCTAAATAAAAGACTTAACATAAAATTCAAATAGTGAACACTTAAAAAGCTATTTAAACATGGTTTTAAAATTATAAGCAAATCTAAGAGGGAGAGTTTAATCGTATAGTTTTCACGCCGGCGTGCCATTAGTAATATATATCCAAAATAAATTACTTACATAACAATAATAAATATTTAAAATTAGTTTGTGGTTTGAATAGAATGATTTAAAAGCAAACACAACCGTTAGATATTCAAAGAAAATATCAAGAATCGTGTTTCACAATAATGTGTTGAATCTCGGTGATATATTTTTATATCAAAGACGCAAATGATATATTTATTCAAATCAAATATAAAAACAAAGATCATCGCCTGAATCTCAGCTTTACTTAGTCGATACAAGCCTCGTTAGAATTTAAGCAATATAAACATAAAAACGTTTTATGCCAAAATAATTTAGATCCCTTAAACTATATTTTCAGTTATAGCTAATTGAAAAGAATTATTTTTTTCAGCCACCGTTAACTAGTAGAGTATCGATTAGAATAACTACATTTATTTTTTGAAAACAATATATTTGTGTACGTTTCATATGATTGTATTCAAACAAAGCAGAGCCAAACTGAACAACTTATAGGGATCTAGACAATCCTTAAGAGTGTTTTGAAGTGAAATTATGAAGACAAGTATATTTTGATTAATTAATTCGAGACTAGTCCAAAAAATAATACCAGCCTTAACTTAAACGATCTGTTCCCAGATTTTAAATGATGTTTCGATATAAATCCACTTACGTAAGCATATTTCATCTAATTAAATTTAAAAGAAAACAAAGGAAGCGTGATCAATTAAATGGTACGCCAAAAAACGTACAAACTTTCTCTTATAGTATATTATAGCTAGGAACCAAATTTCAAAAATAGGTTTTTAGTAAACTAAACTTAAGAAAATTTGCCTTATAAAAACAAACACATAAAATGTTTACCACAAAAAAAAACCACTCTTCATATATGACTTGTAAACAATTATTCAAACAATTTGGAAACATTTTCAAAAATTTGTTAGTTATAAAATACCATATTTTTTACTTTCTCTTGAATCCTTGGAGAGGGAAGTATTGTGATCATAAAACAAAAATCTAACTTAAGATTTGGATGAACGTCAACGTTGTATGATCCCCTCAAGTCGAAATAGTGGTTTTCGTGATGATCTGTGTTTGTCAGAATCTCGGCCAAGAGCCAAAACCATTTTACCGCTCGAGCTAAAACTTGATATATAAGGTTTTCATAAGTTTTCTCTGAGAAAAATTTAGAACTAGAGATCTAGCACTAAAATCAAGGGTAGTTTACTGAAGGCCAAAAAGAGAAAGAATTGATTTTCTGAAAATATACTAAGTGATTTTCATTATATCTGGTATAAACCTATAGATACTGTTAAATATTACAAACAAAATGGAAGCTCTCACTATCCCATTAATATGACTAAGAGAGTATTTTATGTAACCAGAAATTTACAATTTTTACCATATCACCACAGCTATTTGAGATAAGAAAAAACTTATCCCTGAACAGTTGTAGTACTATTAAAACTAGCAATATTTTATTTGAAACTAACAGAAGTAACCGACGTTGCCACGGGGTAATGTCTTTCTTTACATCAAACAGACAATAGTCTCTTCCTTCCAACCAAGTTTTTAATTAATTATAAAAAAATCAAACACAAATATTAATTTTCCGGCTTCAAAGTGAACATATTTGTGCACAGGAACTAGTAATTTTAAAAGTTCAGCCCTCTGAGTGCGGAAGATATTGAACAATGATCATGACAGACAAACAAACTCTTCGTTTTATTAATATAGATATATAATTATAAACCCAATAGTTTCTGATCTATAATTAAATATATAGGCCAAATTTGTGGAGGTCTTTGATAATGTAAAATTAATTTTTATGCTCTTAGGTGAAGAGGGATGTTGCTATTTTATCAATGTTTCTATAACAGTGTATACTATTTAACCAACACGCTTTGGTGGAGTGTTTCTGTGACGATGTATATTATTTAGTTTCACATATTTCGAGTTTCTAGCGAATGTCTAAATATTAAGATAACAGAGATAATATCTGTACGGTGTACCGTCACATTTATTTACTTTGGGAAACATAAAAATATATCACAATTTATCATGAAACACAATCCCCAAATACTTATTTTTATATAAACATTAAATGCCATTTTCGGAAAAGCTCAAATGTTCTAAGATTGCCATTAGTAAGCAACTCTTATTAATTTATTTTAGAAAAAATAAATATGTTTTATTATTTATTATGTAAAATTGTCCCCAAATATCAATTTTAAACAAAATAGCTAAAGTAATTTTAGAAAGATCTATAATTTTCATAATTTGCCCTTCAGTAAACTACTCTTAAAAGTTTCGGTAAAAATAAAATAAAAAACGCCATAAAGTTTAGCCATATAACATTTAAATATCAAGTCTCAACAAAATCCATCAAACCGTTTTGGAATTAACTAAAGAACAGGCAGGGGAATGGACAGACATATCGACAAACAGACATCCATATATTGAGGAAGACAAAATTGTAATTTTTTCTCTGTGTTGAGATGCATATAAAACGTAAAAATTCATCATAATCTTGAGCTCAAAAAGGTTTACTATTAATGTACTTTGTCACTATAGCCAACATGCTATAAATATGCATATGCTATGCATATCAGATGCTATACATATCAGTGGGAATTTCGACGGAACACATTAACAACGGATAAGATTTTTACTATTAGGTAGATATTAGAAAAAAAAGAAGTGGGAATACAACATGATGATTCATCAGCTATATATAGATTTTAAAAAGGTTTAAGAGTCAATTAAAATAAATAAAGTTATGTGAACTACGGTTAGATTTGGCATATTCCAAAAACATGTCAATCTAATTGAGGTACGTTTGACTGACACGCGTGGCAAGGTACGGACAGGTTGGATGTCAGATACTTGCGAGATATATAATGGGTTGAAACAATGAAATGCACTTTCCCCATTACTTTTTAATCTAGCCTGAGAGTATGTTATTAGGGTGATGCAAGAGATTAGAGAAGAGTTGACATTAAACGGTACAATGCAGCTATTTGGATACGCATATGATTTATCTTTGCTGGGAAATAGTAAGGAGTAAGTTGTTATAATCTTGCTTGCTTTTAAGGAACGTACAACTCACAATATATAAACACTTTTTTTTTTACCGTTTGTTACCTATGGGTGTGAAACGTGTTCTCTTCCTTACACGATAAAAACAAATTTAGTGTGTTCGAAAACAAGGTCTTTAGGTAGATATTAGGTCCAAAAGGGGATGAGGCTACTGGAAAGTGTAGGAGGTTAAATAATGATTAGTTACACACCATGTACTCACAATACATTTTTAGGATAATAAAGTCTGGTATTTTACGGTGTGGAGGACATGCAGCGTGAATGGAAGATTCTAGAACCTTGTTCAGGGTATTGACTGGCGGACTCAATGAGAAGATGGTAGGATAACATTAGAATGTACCTTAAAGAGAGGAGGTGTAATGATGAGGATTGGATAGAACTATCTCAGGATAGGGCTAGGGTGTAATGAGGGGGACTGGATAGAGCTAGCTCTGAATAGGGATATGCTGGAATGAAGGGGACTGGATAGAACTATCTCAGGATAGGAATAGAGTGTAAAAAGGGGGGGCTGGATAGAACGAGATCAGGATAGGGATAGGTGGCGTACTTTTGTAAATTCTGCATTAAAAATTTCGAGTTTTTAATACCACAGAGTACGTAAGTAGCTATAATTCATCTTTATTTGAGAAAGTAAAAATATATAGCCTAATTTATTCATCTGCAGGCTTATTGTTTACTAGCAGAAGTACCCAGTTATGTCCTGGATAACCACGCAATGGATTGCTTGTTTACCCCTGGCAACGCTTTTCTTTCCTTCAAACAGATAGAATGTAAACAACCTTAATTTTAACCTTTCAATCAAGTTTTTAATTAATTTCTAAATATTTAATCCAAATTTTAAAATTCTTGTGCACATATTCGTTCACAGAGGCTACTAATTTTTAAATTTCAAAGATCTGTGTGAGATATATGTCGAGCGAGCACTTCTCATGAGAGACAGACAAACACACTAACTCTTCATTTTATTAATTTAGAAGAAATTACAACTCATTTACTACTAATTTACCATTTTGATTTAATGAAAACTATTTGAGGAAATAATTTAATTCTTGTGGAACAACTTTATTACTTTGATTTAAAATTAAAATAAAGAAATGTGTATTTTTATATATATTTTTTCACCCTCATTTTCAATAACGCTATTAAACGAAAAAATGTATTAAAATACAGGACGCATTCCCATTTTCCTATTTAAATTCGTAGCGCAACAACTATTTAGAATTGAATCTCATCTAAACTAGACTTTTTAAACCCTTTCATTCCAGAGAATCTAATTTGTATATGGGGGTGGGAGGAGGGGGGGGGGTTGGGAGAGGAAGAGGGAGAGATTTTGATATCTCGTCAGTCAGGGAAGGAGGCTAGAGCTAAAGCCACATCCCCACCCTTATCCTCCTTTTTTTTCATCAATTTCACCCCAAAATGGGGTCTCGTGGTTCCCGTGTAGCGTCCCTGGAGATCAATGGAAAGGAAGGGGAGGTGTGGCCCACAAAAGACAGCGCTTGGTGGTGTGGCTCGGCCCGGAAGCCAATTACCGGACCAAGGAGAAGATAGTTTGAGGGAAGCCCTTCATTGTGTGGTCTGGCACAGTGCTACCTCCCCTCGTCTCCCTCAGGCTGACGTGGAATGAGCCACGGAAGAGTGAGAGTCACCATTACTTCTCTGGTAATCCCTCACTCAGATTGTGTGGATTTGTACCCAATTAAGACTACCAAGTCTGTGGATCCTTCTTAGGCAGCAATCAGGGAGGTGGCGGGGGAAGTAGCTCAAAAAGAGGGGAGGTCCGTGTAGGAGGTACAATAACACGTTTTATTAGATTTGTACCCACCCGCTTCGGTGGCCGAACTGTCTAAGGCGTCACTCTAGAATTAGACTGGCCTGCTGATGACGGATATATAGTGGGTTTCGAATTCCGGTCGGGTGTGTTGAGGTTGTTTTTTCCTAAATTGTTTCCCACTCTCCTTCCACGCAAATGCGGGTAGATTACTTCTAAGATACTTCCTTACTCGTACCTACCCAATTAAAGTAATTACATATGTGAATAACCTGAACGAGGTGATAAAAAAAACCCAAAGCTTTGTACCCATCTCGGTAGGTCACGCACGATCCTGACTTTCCGGTGACGAGGAGGAATTATCTTTAAACCTGTTGGAACCCTACTGATGGTGTTTTTTTTCAAAAATGCTTTCACACTCCCCTGTCCTCGTTAATACGCGTACATTTATTCTAAATTCTACCGTAATCAATCCATTGGTGTTATTAAATCCAGATAGTTCAAGAAGGTAGTAGTACGCGTGGTATAAACCACAACAAAAACTTAATATACTCTTCAATCGTTGTCATTGTTTTTTATATTAATTAGTTCTAACCAGTGGTCACACGTTACAAGGCGTCAGTATCGCAATTTACTTGTTTGCTGATGACTGGAAGGTTTTGGTCCGACTCTCTGCCTGGTGAATTAAGGTTGATTATCCATAACATGTGATTCATCACGGTTGTTTACATATCCTTTACCGCGCTAATGGGGGTACAGTTCCTTTAATTTTTACTCTCATACATACCTCTAGTAAAAATTCTTTGGATAGTAACACATGTTGCAAACGTAACATCCACACACAAATTGATCGTATGGTTCATCGCTAAGACTTTCTAGCTCTTTTAGCCAAACATGGAGACATTTCTTTGAAACTCGGAAACTAAACCAAAACTTATTGCTGAGGGTACTGCAGATATTATGGAGAAAAGCTTTATTTTCACTCTATCTCAGTCAACTGTTGCCCAATTTCCTCTATCACAGTTATGTCGGGAGGTGGTTAGTCGGGGAAATAAAGAGATACTGGCTACCTCGAGTAATCAACGTTGCGAAACTTGTCTCATATTCGAGGGGAGATTGACCACACGAAAACGAGAGAATGACAACGCTGTTCCACAATATAGTTCCCTCAGCGGTGATATCCAGTGTAGGTAGTAAGCTTACCAGTGGTGGACTGACAGCTTCCAAGCAGACCGGGAATACAAATACAACGACTCAGCATACAAACATACTGGTGATGCCCTCTTGCGGTGTAAGCCAGAAGTGGACTGGTAGGTCCAGTGGTTCGGGACTAACTTATAAATATGATGGGCCCTTAATATACATTTATAAATAAAACTGAATCTATGTTTCAGAGCAAGCTCAAGGAGTTAGGTAAAATATTCATATTTTTATTATAAATACATTTAATACCTTTTCAGCTACATTATCAATACTTCCATTTCGTTGTTATTCATTCCACTTAAAACATCAGCTTCTAATTTCTACTGACACGAGAAAAAAAAAAGCTTCAAAATTGTAAGACAATACAAGGGAGTGTATTTTTAATATATTTATTTTAGATCTGTATAATGATCTTCCATCTGCAACTCGTGGATATTACAGCGCTAGTTACATTCAGTTGGCATTCCCTGAGCAACTGCTTCTATGTTTAGCTTAAGAAATTGTTTTTAAACAACACCAAGAAACAACAAACAGGTTGGTTTCACATTTTAACATTTTAGCTAGAACAATCATTTAGAGTTGACTTGATAGCTTTATTATGGTTTAAAATAGTGGCGGTGACATAAATAAATTCGACCCACAGGATATATCCTGTTGTCCCGGTAACCTAGTTTACCCCTGAAGATCACCTTGTAGCAGGTGGGGCTGAAATTATTAGACGACTAGCAATTTTAAAATTAACACTTTAATTGAAAAGTAAATATTCACTAGCTAGATGAAAGCAAACTATATACTACACTTTGTGACCTTTTGAGGACTTAAGGCAAACCTCAGCACGTCGTCCAACCCTTTACTCAGCATGTATCGTCTAATTGTTTCCACCCCACGTATATGATCAGATCAGGGGTGGCCAACTTGATTGAGACTGATATATACTTTTGTTCCCGGACTATTAGCAATTTATTTTACAATTTCAGATTTTTTTATCTAACATGTTTCACTCGCAGTCATACCTATGTCGTTAATGTCCTGTAGGTAGAATCTGTAGATTTTATGCATGTGTATGAGATAAATAATACAACTCGAAAAAACTTATGAGTTTTATTGGATACTCACACATGTAGCTTAGCACACATTTAAAAGTTACGAACTAATGTTTATATTAGATAATTATTAATGTGAAGTCTGTGCCTTCATCTCTTCTGCCAAGGTTCAAGATTCCGGTGTATAAGCGGACCATGCCAATTTCAGACAATCTTAGGTGCGTTGGTCAGATAATTTTGAGCGAGGTTTAGTTTTAGCTTGTTTAAATACGAAAAAGCTAATTCAAATAAAGATCTAGATCCAAAGCTGTAATGTAAAGACATTTTATCAAACTAGGGTACTTTTCTTTGTAAATAAAGTTCCATTGAAGTGTAGTTATGTAACTAACTACCCGGTATAACTTTGTCCGATTGGAATAGTTCTGCAAATTTATTTAAATTCATTGTGCATCCGTGATCTTGAATGACAAACTGTATTTTTATTTTCGTAAAGTCATTGAATCTGGTTTCAATGGCGTAAAGAACAGTTTGGGTTTCGGTTATATATTTTACTGGAAATGATTCCTGATGTTTGTAAATCGGTCTAAGCCTTTACTTTCTAGATCCATGATCATAGCCAGTGCTTGGTTCTTGAAAACAGAAACGTTGTTAGTTATATTGTCGATTGTTTTATTTTTCCTTTGTGATTCCAAGTTCAATAAACAAATATTTACCGTAAAATCAACCAAAAATGCCAGAACACTTATAATATCATCCAAAAAGTCCCAAAATACTTACAAAAAACTTCTTCGGCTAAGCCACTTGACATCCGTGTGCAAAATCAAATCTAGTTATTTATTGTCGAGTTACATTTTAAAAAGTCATCTTTGATGGAACTAACGATTTTATAAGCAATATCTATTATGTCTCTTGCTGGCTAAAACTTGCTAACGATTGGTGAATGATGCACCGATAGCTTAAGAAATCGGTAAAGTCTTCATCTTTATAACACAGGACTTTAATTTCATTGAAATTTCTGTCATCGCTGGTGCTCCGTCAGTGGTTATTGACGCGAGCTTAAATAAAAGCAACTTTATATTTCAAACTGCTCTTTGAATCTGTTGAGAACATAAGGACCTCATGTTATTCTTTTCATCGACATAATTCTTAACAATATTTATTAAGCAGAAACCATTTTGATAAACATCAGCAGTTAAGCTGTGTCGCGGGCATCCGTTGATAATCGAGCTGCAAATAATATGAAAGTATTGATAGACATTGATCATTGTCATTTAGAAGTTGTTCATTTTCATTCCGGTTCATATTTTAGATATGTCTCATTACTGTTTTCTAAGATAATCGCAGATATTTAAGAGTCATTTTTATTTCACCCTTATTCATAGCTTAACAAATAGAGAACCTGATATTTCCACGAGAACTTTACTTGAAAAATTAACCATCTAAAAACTATTTACACCTTGTTGCTATTTTATGACTCATTTGTAAGGAAGCCATGATTGCAACTTTTGACTGATAATTTGGTTTTGAGAACATGTTTCGCTGAGCAGTGAGTCTTTATGAAAAATATAGGTTTGAAGTATTTTTGGAGCATTAATTTTCATGAAACTTCAAAAAACAATTAAATTAACAAAACATTTCAAAGAACTAAAACAACAGCTAACGAATGTTTAGTACCTCACGGAAATTCGAATCTTATAGGCCACGTCTCATTGCCCTCTGTCGGTTGAGTTGCGCAACTAGCTCACAAAACGTTAGCAATTGATCAAAAATGATGCCGCAATCTATGTGTTGACCGTCCCTGGTATAGCCTATAGCCCAACAGATATTCGCAGTTAAAAATAAAGTATTAATGCTCATATTCTAAGGATGTTAATGAAAATGAATGTAAAATTTTACAATTTTACAAATATGTCACCATACTCTCTCTGCAGCTAAATCGTGGGCCTGTAATATGTCAGGATGTGCAATGGCCAAGGATAGTGGGAGGTGATTGTTTATACCTGTGTGGGTTCGTGATTGACGTTTGTCTTGGATTTTTAAGGATTTTATTAGTGTAGAAGAGTAGACAAATGTGATGTTGATAGTGATACAATGACGGAAAAACCTAAAGGATATTCGGAAGCTTGTGACAAAACCAGGCGTTGCTAGGAATAACCAATGGCCTGTCTGACTCCTAAGTGGCCCCTACATGGTTTCCGAACCCCAATACCCTGAGCTTCCACAAATACTGATGAACTAGCGTCATAGCCCAGCAGAGTGACTCCTTAGAGTGTGATGTTGTTTAGTCAGCCACGATGGTTGGATACCACACATTTTATCCCGCCTCCTGGCCTGGTTTCGGACTAATGAATGCTGACAATGTTTATTTGGTCAGCTCCTCTATTCTATTTGTTTACAGGCTAATCACAACAACCTGCAACACTCGTTTTGTCATTCATAATCCATAACACACAAGATTATACAAACACGTCTTCCAATTTAGGCTATGCGGTTGCAAAGAGAAAGCAAATTTTTAGAAAACGATCATTTCTTCCAATATAAATGTTTGGGGTCCTAACAAATTGATTTTTTATATTCATGAATAACATTTACTTCATAGATTGTTATATCAAAGTATACAAATGGTCAAAAGCGAGGGTGCAATCTCCATATTACTGACGTTAGTAGTTGAGTATAAGGACGTTATCAAGACAGGTTTCCCGATGTCATCAAAAAGTGGTTCAGGTACATAAAAAAATTACTTGTGATGTATATTTTCATAAAAATCACAAAACATCTGAACTGCCTCTGGGGTCTATTACAAACCGTGTGACTTATTTATAAATATTTCACCTTGATACGACTCGTATAATTTTATAATGTGATATTGTTAAATTAATTTGAGTGAAAAATGACAGCCTGAGCACGCGAATCGAACTCAGAACATTTGGATTTGCAAGTCAGGTCGTAATTTTTCAATTTGTTTTGGTTTAGGGAGGTTGTATTAAAGAAAGTGTACCCACATTTTCTCGTAAGAAGAATGGAAAAACAATTAGGAAACAGCACCCTCATTACACTCGACAATGATTCGACCCCGTATCTCTCCATCAATGAAGTCTAATCTTTTGCGAGAGTGATAACTTAGACTATGCGACCACCGAGGCAGGTTTCACTTGATTGCTTTTACTCAGCTTTCAGGACTGACCCTGTGGCTAGTGTGTGATCCAAATGAATTAAAAAAAACTAAACTGTAACAGTTTAACGAAATAACAACAATGTGATATACAGAACATAGATTACATCCTATGCTTCTATTAAATGTCGATCTAACAAGTCTATATTTATTTTGTAAGCTATACAAATATTGATGTTTTGTATTTGTTGCAAAAAACGCTGTTTGTTTCCTGTATAGCAAGATTATTTACACAACTATGACGGAGGACGGTAGAGGATGACGGATGAGGGCGAATTCATTAAGGTTTTACTCTAATATTATATTGGTTAGTTTTATTAGTATCTTTATTGTAACACTTGTTCCAATATATGTCTCTTTGAATACAATTTATCCTCAATAGTTTATGACATAGTCTCTTTTTTTAATAAATATTAAAACAGCATAAAAGACTTAACCACAGAATTAACAACATTGTTATCTAATCGTTATCATGGTAGTCCTATGTCACCATATATAAAAGTTCCATGACCAAACTCATCAACCGTTACGAAATGAAACATAACCCTCAATTCAATCAACTGAAAATAACTTATTAATAGAGCTCACAGGTGATAACCAATAATACTAGCTAGAATATCTATAATAATAAAAGGAAGTACTTGTCTGTGTGTTTGTTTGTTTGTGTGCGATACCCAGCCAAATCTACGGCACGCGGAGATCTGAAATTTTTAACATAGGTGGACGGAAGGGGGTCCGAATGTACTGTACCTCGAAGTTGGATTTTTAAATGTTCAATTATCTTTTTAATTAGGATATTTTTCTAACAAAATTTTGAAGAAAATATTGTTAATCTGGTTTGTAATTAAGTTTAAGAGATTTTCATGGAAAATCGGGCACCACGAGGAGGGGGGCTAGTATAATTCTTATACCACAGTGAGTCACGGGCAAAGTCGTGTGGGATTGCTAGTTAGTTAATAATTTAAGTAATTTTATTAGTACGTCCAAAACATTTATGAAACTGAACTATTTTAACTAATAAAATGTTTTTATTGGTCTAATAATATTAGATAATTAGTAAGTTTTATGAAACAAGGCACATGTAACACTTCTTCTTATCAATGTATACACACTTAAGAAGAGTATAATGATACAAATGAAATAGTGTTGATAGTTGACACACTCTCAATTCTACATTAATTTTTAAATCTAAATAACTATTTATCAATTTAAATTATTTTTAAACATTTTATACGCTATGTTAGTTCAGTAAAGTTAATATATATATTAAAAAAATAATTTGATTTCCAATTGAAAGTTTTAAGTTATAAATTCTTGTGAAAGGAATGAATTTCAATTATCAATTAGAGTGGCTTTCAGTAATGGCAAACTAAATCTCAAAACTTAGTTTTAGAATAAAATACATATTCTTTTGCCAATATTTACAAGCCGACAGGGATTTTTTTTAGAACTTCTTTTGTTATATACAAGGATAATAATAAATGTTGTCCCCTTATAAAACCTATTCCTATATTTTCGATCCGTTTTACGATTCTTATAAGCTGACCAAATATATAACGGTGGCAGGTTGGCCAAATCTCCTGACAATAAATGTTAACGGTACCCAAGAAATTGTTTAATACTTTTAATTTTTTCGAAACAGGTGATATTTATAGTTCAGATATTATAAGCATGAAACAAAATAATGCCAATAATCAAGGAAACAATCTTTTTAAAAGTACATTCAACTGTACTATTTTGGGAACTTATCTTAAGGTGGAGTCAAGAAGGACGCGAGAAAAGGCCAGTGTTTTTGCAGTTTTTAGGGCAAAACATTATATTGGACCAAACAAATAAAATATTGCTTCAGTAGAAACATAAAATTTAATTTTCTTCACAAGGTGATAACAACATTTCTTAAATATGTCAGTAGGATAGCGGCATTAGAAAAAAATATATATAGAAAACATTATGCGTATAGCCGAACAGATAGTCGGACGTGGTGCTAAATTAATAATAATATTAATAATAATGATAATAATAATAAACGTTGTCAATAAATTACAGGCCACTCTTGACGGATATTCAAGAACTGTTGAGGTCAACATGTGTTTCTACCGGATTAATACTTAATTTCTTGTGAAAGGGTAAGTTATGATCTCACAATGATACTGTACAAACTTTGATTAGGAATCTAACCCGGGACCCTTAGCTAATTAAGCTGATACACTGCCAAATGAGCTAAGGGGTCACACATTATTATACTAAAAGGAATTTATAGCTATAATGGTGGCCAAATAATAACTGAAAGAGTTTTAATATTATACATTTTGTCAAATTTATATTAAATTTGGAATGTGGTTTTTATAACTTTTTCTGAAATAAACGTTTGAGAGAATGTTATGATATCGTCGTAAATTTGTCGTGTTTCACAGGTTCTGCTAGAAACCCAGCAACTACTACTATTACTATGATGATGATGATGATGATGATGACTAGTACTAGTCCTAACAGTACTCACGGTAGAACGGCACGGGAGGCAGTCGCGGGTTGATCGGGTCACAGGGAGTGGGCGTTATTTTCTCGTCCGGTGGTTTTGGAGGCTGTGGAGGAGGCGGAAGCTGGAACAAATAACCCTCGAATAGAGTCACAAGGCCTCCTCTAGGTCGGATGAAACATGTGGACAGATGATTAGGCTTTAACATCGATAGAAAAAACATCGATATTCAACATTGATGTCAAAATCGGCGTCGATGTTTGAAAAACATCGGTTTATGAACATATATGTTCCTATCCCAAAACCATCGGTGTTTTGGTTTAAAAAAAATCAACTTTGTTTAACTAAGGGCAATAATGTGTTTAATAATTATTAACGTAATAACAATATCATTAATAAATATAAAAATATTCATCTATTTTAGATAACAAAGATAAAATTACAGTTAAACTAAAATGTAATACAATTATTAAAATACGTAAGTGACAATAATATATAAAATTTAAACGACCATGTTGAGTCATCTAATGAATATAGGAAAACAGTTTTTGATACAATTTTCCTTTTTAAGCGATTTCTCGCTTTTGTTATAGGCTGTCTTGCCTTTGAGGTAGGGGTTGAAGGTGGGTGTGAGGGGTTTTTCCGGCTCAATATCTCAATAACAATAGAATGAGGACAACTAACTATAAGAAATATAAATATTCTTCATATTTTACTGAAATGCTTTTCACAGTTGAGAGAGTACATGGTTAATTTCATTTTACTTTGATGAAGAGTTTTATTATAATGAGATATAATAATAATAATAATAATAATAATAGCTCTGGTTTAATCCTAGAAGATAGACATAAACTGTATATAAAAATCTCTACAACACAGCAACACAGTTTTAGTCTTTTTATTTTATCGAAATAACTTTTATTCTTGGCAACGCTTAGGAAAAAAAAAAGACATTGAATATATTACATATTCAAATTGTGAATTATGTCTTGAATTCATAAATTAACCAAATAAGTCTCAATATGCTTACAAAGCGAGCGGCGGGAAGAATGCTAAGTCAGACAGTAAAGTTTGTCAGAAAACTTGTTCTAAGTAATTTATGCGAAAAGATTTTTTTTTAAACTTAACATTTTTAATGGATTATATAACATAACCTAAGGATAGAAAAAAACAACAGTTTTTACAACCATTTTAATCGAAGGGAGATCAAGAGAGAGTCTTTAGTTTTACAGTTTAGTTTAAAAAACCCGTCATCACACATTATTACACTTATATTGCAATGTTATTGATACATCCAATGATTAATCTCAAGTTGAAATTTAATTTGTTCCTCAATTTTTACATTACGACTGTAAAACTGAGATTCACGTATTCATTTCTGTAAACTACAAATGCATAGCCCTTGTTAAGTGAATATTTTGAGCTATATAAGCCTATATTATACAAATTAATTTCTAGTTTGTGATAATTATATTATATAAACTAGCTAATATCCTATATATATATATATATATATATTCACATATTATTTCTGTTGTCAACATCCCCTTTTCTCAACTATTACAAAGCATACAGCGTTGAATAAGGTATCAATGTATAGGATTTTTTTTTACCGACTTCTGGCATAGCATACTCAGTTTACGTTAAAACACATTTAGATATATTTTGAAAATTGAAAAATGACACCTGGACACGGAAATTGAACCCGGGACCTTTAGCTTGGTACGCCAATGCTCTTACCACCGAGCTATCCAGGATTCGTCCCGTACCCATGGTTATTCTCCACTCTTCACTCATATTTTAAGGCAGAGTCTATGATGGACGTGCGGAAATCGTCGGCTACAAATGGGGGATTTTGTTAAGATCACGAGCTATCAGATAACGTGGCTACCTTGTGCCAGGTGTCATTTTTCAATTTTTAGAATATATCTAGATGGAGTAATCCTCACTAAAATGCATAACTTATAGCTTTGGCTATTTGATTAATTAATATGCAATCCCGTACAGTTATAATAATTGTACAAATGGCTGCAATAAGCCAATCACCAAGTCGAAGGTGACTGCGTTATCTGATAGCTTTGTGATCTTAATAAAATCACACATTTGTAGCCGACGATTTCCGCACGTCCCTCATAGACTTTGCCTTAAAATATGAGTGAAGAATGACCATCGCCACGGGATGAATCCTGGATAGCTCAGTGGTAACAACATTGGCGTACTAAGCCAAAGGTCTTGGGTTCAATACCCGTGTTCAGGAGTCATTTTTAAATTTTCAGAATATGATATCTAGAAGGAGTAATCCTCACTGAAATGCATAAATAATAGCTTTGGCTATTTGATTTATTAAAACACATTGTTTGTTTAAAATTCAAGTTAAAAGAAAGCTCTAACAATTTGTTTTTATCAATTACCGAAAATAAGCTCTCTTTGCTGTTTTGTGTATACATTTCGCTGAGTAATTAATTTCAACAACCCAACAAAAGACGGAATCATTTTTTTGAGGTGGTAGAGAAAGGTTGAATGTGCGAAAGTTTCACAAGGGTCTACTGGTGTATATATATATTTCTTAACCTGTGTCTTTCTCTTAAGGGTACCCTCCACTTGAAAGAAACTATCCTAACATAGCTGTATTTCTCAAGGGAACGACAATGGCTTTTAAAACCACTAAAACAATCCCGAATTATATAATTACTGTTTCTTGATCCCAATATAAAGTATGACTATTTTCCAGATAAAGTTTATATATATATATATATA
>CABFOW010001601.1:127006-138558 GCA_902141385.1 Timema californicum
AATTTACTTGTATTTAAGAACCGCGAGATATCACGTGAAACACTGATAGAAAATAAACTAATTTCCCACTTCATGAACGTTTTTAAAATTCCAAAGTATTCAAAAAAAATCCTACAGGGACATTTTGATGCCTTTCAACTCCATTTTGGTGTTAACCAGATTATGTTAAAATAACAAACCAAATATTAAATACCGTGGTACTTCTTAAACTATGTTACGCGTGTCAGTGATTTCATATGGTGCTTCTTTAAAAAAACAAACTCATTAGATCTCTTTCAATTTTCATACACATAGCTATATTTTTAGATTAAGTTATTATTTGCATATCTGCTAACCATTTCTATATATTTTCAATAATATTCAATCAATGTACTGCATATACAATATTAGTTAATAGCGTTTGTGTATATATGTGAATTTATAAAGGATCTTCAGAGGTGTACAATGGTAAATTGAAACTATTGTCATCACAACCATTGGTGTTTAATCTAATAAAATGATTTACTTTAAATCCTGATAAATATTATCTAAACATACTTTGGCATCAAAAACACTCAATTAGACAATTTCATATTTTAATCTAAGAGGAAAACTACGTATCACTTCAACAAACTAATCAAAACGTACTATGTGTTAAAATTATTTTTTATAATATGATATAGGCAAAACACATTATTTTTGGTCTTTTATAAACATAATATGTTCTCTACTATCTATGTGTCAGTTAAGTTTAAGTTCGGTCAAAATCAGTTGAAAGTGAATTTAAAAACAATTTTGCTTACTTTACACACCTTTAATGTATTAAGTTTCCAATTAATACAGTCTATTTTTATGGTTTGTTACCTACGGAAGAAGCATGATAGTGTGTAGAAAAAATAGCTCATTTTTTATGATACTTTCTAAGCACCACGATAAATCAACATTTTAAAAGTTTTGATCCCATTTGAATTCAATAGTAATAATAATAATAATTTTACGTCCATTACTGTTTCCAGCCTATGGTCTAGGTCAGTTTTATTCCATAATATATTTTCCGCTACCGGCTTGCTACGCCTGTTGTAGCTTCATTTGCCTTATAATCCAACTTAGGACTAGGACAGGCACAGCATCTAGACCCTGGCCGTTAATTTATCACTATGAGAGGATAAAAACCACATTTCACCAATGATAAATTTTCGGCCATGTCGGGAATCAAACCCAGGACCCTTTTCTCAGTACACAGACATGTTATAGACTGAACTAAGGTGTCGGATTTTAATAATAACCAAGGTAGGAATTAAATACGTGCATTAAATATAGATATAGGCCTAATGAGGAAGGACTTTATATAATTAACGTTTATTCAAGACCTGTTAAAATTTTCCTTTAAATAATGTACTTCTATGTTTTTCCAAAAATTCAAAAGTTGATTTAGTTTAGTAGGAATCGATTAAATGAAACAAATGCTCTTTGCAAGAATACTAGGTCACTTTAGTTTCTCCATCTTATTGTTTATACACTTCATATCACTAACCATTAGGTCTATCTGCATGGTATTTATACTAATGGGGAAAAGAATGAGAACAGTAGAATTAAGAGGGAATATAGCCATATTTTCGTGTAAGTGTAAAACCCTGTGGAACAAAACCTCTCTCAGTACACCAAGAAAAGATTTCAAACCCAATGACCTCTCTATAACGTATTAACCAGTGCATCCACAGATGAGGGTTATTTCCAACGTTTGATGTAGTTATATACTCCTCACTTATGCACGTATCGTGCCAAACAAACTTCACCAATGAGTGTTTGCATGAGACGGGCTTTGTCAATTAGTCGCGCAAATCGATAACGATCCTTACGTGAGCACCTACTTTTCAAGGACACTTACTTGCGATAATCCGAACAGGGCTTTGAGCTTGAAGATTGTAGAGAGAGGGAGAGAAACTAATTCTACTTCACATATTCCATCCAAATCATTGTAACAAGTTTTGAACTTTGAAGAAGAATCATCAAAAGCGCTTGCCCGATTAAGACGAGAGGTGGAACTTTCTAAAACACTTCTGGAAGACCCTCATTCCTGAACATAGCCCTTAAGGTGCTGATAGCGATGGTGAGCCTTATTCCAAAGTTTGTTTGTTTTCTCAAACAAATAATTTGAGAATATAAAATTTTGTACGTGACTTAGCAGAAGAGAAGAGAGATTAGGAAGTGTCCGGGTTCTGTATTAGAATATTCTGCTTAAATTAAAAAACAAACAAATATAAAGTAGGTTAAACAGCTCATACTACTAAATACTTAACCTAATATAAGGGCTGTATTTTTAGAGGACATTAGTCCACATTAGTGTTGGGTGTAGAGGGGAAAACTAAAAAATAAATAATTTGAATAAAACCACCCTTTAATGTCCTTTCGAAAGGCCAGTATACTGAGAGGCTGACGCCCTATATCACGGGAGCACTACATGGGGTGCATTTTATAAAAATATGGTTATATAATCAGTAGATAACTTGCAAAAAAATACCCCAACACTTTAACACTAAATTCGTTAGGCAAAACCAGGATGGCGATGTGTATATGCATCCCTACCTATAGCTCAGTGGACAAATTGTCTGCCCAAGCTCTTAGCTAGGGTTACAAATCTATCAATTTGAGCTGGTTTCCATGCTCTAAGGGATGGTTGTGGTATGGCCTTATTTTTAAACGAGGAAAGAAGCAAGCACCTTTTTATTATACCAAATACGAATATGATTCGGCCTTGGTGATCTTGAGGTAAAGTACCCTCCTCAAGACCCGATGTTCGTGGGTTCAAATCTAGCCGTGGTTGACAGATTTATCTTGAATGATAAATATCCTTAGCACAATTTTATTCGTAGGAGAAGTAAAGCCGTCGGTCCCATATCGAATGTGGCGTATTAAAGAACCTTAGAATGTATGTGAAAATACCTTTCTGGCAAAATTGATAGACCATTTCACGTGCACTCATAGAAATTCAGTGTTGAAGGCAACGGGAAACCACAACACTTTATGAACTCTCCTGGTGGGATGTATACCAGATGGTGCAGACGACACTAGCCAGACGTGGGCTGAGGGCATGCACAGCGCTGGATAGACAGAAGTTACATCAAACCAACTTTCGGGTTGTTTGCTTATAATACCAGGCTCCTTTTGATCCATGGTGGCTTCCCTAACTAATCTGTATAGGGAACTGCTGCATTTTTTTATTCGACTGCCCTTTATAAATAAACTAAAAATTATATTTCCTGAAACAAAAGTGGTCATGGCTATTTCAAAAAACCTCTGACAAGTTGAAATTAAATATACAATTAAATAATATTCCCAAACTGAAATTTAAAACACCGAAACCGGAAGACTTTGGTCCAAACTTACAGTGTTTAAAACTATGTCCAGATATGTAGCAATTCTACAACAAATAATGTTTTTTTAATGATAAAGTAAGATGAAACAATATGAAAACGAAAAAGTAACTATCGACAAGAGACACATTTTAAATCGTAAGGTTGACTTTCACTCATCAAGAGAGAATGATATACAAGACCATCCTCCACCTGAACTAATTAAAATACGTTCCATTGAAATGATTTTTAAAATAGAGAATTATTCGATAGAGATCGATCATCACTATTATCTGTGAACACCCTTAATTAATTTAAAACACCCTTCCTAAAATAGATTCAAGCTAAGGGAGAATGACGTCAGCATCGTGACGACAATAATTACGACGCAGTATTTGTGCAGAACCCTCTTTTTAAGGTCACCAGCTACAGTGAGATTCAATCAGTGTAAGGTCGTTGTCAAAACTTTTAAGGGAGTCCAACCTGAGTCGCTGGAACTAAAGTAGTGGAAGGACGGGGGGGGGGGGGGGGGGGGGGGCNGGGGTGTGGAGGGGTGTTTGAGTGTAAGAGAGGGGAGACAATTAAATGTGTGAGATTCTTGAAGAAAAAAAAAGAAAAGACAAAAGAAAGAAATCTAATTGAAAAAGTCGTGCACTGGAAACTTGATAACTTTACGTTCATTTATTTACCAACATCTTATTTTGAACTCGGAAGGTTTTGTCTCCATATTTAAATGATTTAAGTTTGTTGAAGCAGATGGCGTTATTTAAAAATGCAAATATATGTTAAGCGGGTGTGATAAGCCGAAAAAAGCTTTCCCTATTTGGTTTTTAAATACAGTATAACTAAACCTAGAATAATTATTTATATTTAAAAAACAAATCTGTATTGAAATCATAATGTAAGAACCTTATTTGTCAGTTTAAAAAACTATTTTGATATTATTTGAGTGGTAAAGTACTTTGATAAAATACAAACATATTTTATGTGGTCAGCAATAATTTTATTTTATTATATTAAAAATATTCTTTAATAGGTAATGATAAAATATATCAGAAGTGACAATCGAAGATCATACGACTTGACGTTTGAACGCATGAACGTTGTTTTTATAACTTTTATAGCTGTAATAAAAGTTATTTCCAATGAAATTGGGACTGTAGATCTACTTCCACTATTGTAGACTACTTACGCCAAGCTCTGTGCTCTCCAGTTGTCACAGATGTGACAAATGATGTCAATGTTGACAGCTGCCAGATAAATACAGCGAGTAGCCTTTAGCAAAGGTTTTCTACCATTAGGATCACTTTATTATAGATTATTTATTTATCTAATGAACACAAATATCTAGATATGAGATAACCAATTAGGTAGTAAGAGAAACATTACAATTTCCTATTGAATGATTTTTGAACATCGATGGGAGTAAAAATAGTTCATTTGACTGTTGATGATAATATTTGGTGTGTAAATAGTTCAGTATTTTTTAAACTAATATCGCTGCCTTCCTCCTCTTAAACGCTTCTTGTCAGGATGCTCGTGGAGGAAGGATGAGGAGTGATTGAGATGATTGAATCAAAATTATTTTTTAAAGGTTTTGTTGAAAAAAGTAATGGATACAGTATATGACAAAAGTATAAATTAATGTTATGACAGTCCTGTCTAAAATCAGAGATAGGTCAGAAGTGAGACCGTCGTGTCAGCAGCCCGTGTTAGAATAATTAGGACCTAAGTTAATGCCTGGGCAGAGGGGAAACCATTCATCTCCGCTGATGCCCATCCACGCCGTTGCATGGTGGCCATCTTACACGGCTCCTATGTGTGTCAGTTCCCTCCACTGCTGTTGGTCGTGACTCTCTAGGTCAGTTACACGAAATATGGCCTCCCCCATTAAGTTCTAATGCGTTACGACAACGAGCTTCCAAGCTTCTGAGCTCCTGAGCCTGTCAAGCTAGACAAAAGACTGACTTATTCAATCACCAGGGTCTATTACCTCTAAGCGGTGTCTAGTCTCAGACCAATCAACATCAATTACCTCTTTTTGGGTTGCAATCATTTTGATTTTACTAAGTACCAATCTTACAATCTGAACTAATGAAACATAGTTTTTTTTTATCCAGAACTACTTTTACTGTTTAGAAATAAATATTGTTATTGCTGACAGCTGACCATCTACTTCATCAATATTTAAATTATAAAATGATTAACATGTATAAGTCATCAGCAAATACTTTGAGACTGTTCCATTACTATTCCACTTTTTTAAAACAAAAAATTAGGGCCTTTAGAGATAATATTTTGATTTAATAGGGTTAAATATGTTTTATTTATTTATTTATTTATTTAGTACCGCGTCTTACTACCCGTTCGGGTTATACGCTTAAGTACTATTTACGTTAATGGATTAGGAATTGGGAAGGTTGAATTTAGAGTAAGTGAACCCACATTTGCGCGGAGGGAGAGTGGAAAACCATTTATGAAAACCACCCTCAGTTCACCCGACCGAGATTCGAACATCGATCTCCCCGTCCTTGGCAGTCGAGGTCAACACGACTAGCGCGTTAGCCAACTACGCGAGTCGTGTTAAATATGATAATTCTCAATGGGTTAGGTTAGCAAGCAATTATTTTGCGCTTAGAAAATAAACATTAAATATGAAAACTTTAAATGAATAAAAACTACTTTGATTGTTATCAATATACTTCCATAATTTTTCCCAATTGGAGGTTTCTTTCCACCATCACAATATATTGCTATCTGTTAAAATAATTGAGTAAAGAAGATAAATGTGTAATTTAGAGTAAATGCACTCACATTCACATGGTGGTGGATTAGGAAACCATTTAGAGAAAACTATTCTCAGTACAGCGTTAGGGATTCAGTCTCCAACCTCTCCATCATTGACCAATAAGACCGGATGATCCTTACGTCAAGTTTGCGTAATCACACGTGCATGTAATTAGAAATTACTCTAGACTCTAGTGACAGTGTAATTGTGTCAGTAATTTTTAAACTATTTATTTGAGGGACAAATTAATGAATTTTAAGGGCTCCCATCAGCATTCGCCTGTATTCCGGCTAGCTAAACCTAGCTGTCAGGAGGGGGCCGGGGGGATAGAGGGGGACAGTAAACATACTAAATCCATTCTGGGTTCAAACCCTTGCCCTTACAAGTTTGAGTCAGACACTCTAGTACACACACCTAGCTCTGTCCTCCATTGTCAACGAATAATCCTCCAAGCCTGGATCTCGAGCCTAAATTTAAAAGTTATTATAAAATTCAAGATACCCAATAATCTTTAGATGGTTCTACGTCACAGTACTTACCTATTTTATTTTTATTATTTACTGAAAACAAATGTTAAGAAGAGGAGGGAATTCTTTTGAAGTCGAAGGTTCAATTGTAAGGACATTCCATTTCCTCCTTTATGTGTGTTTAAAGAGTTTAAACGTTCCAAGTATTTACAATGTTCTAGAAAGTCAGAAAGTCTCTTCTTTTTATGAGGTCCGTCGAGAAATATAAATGTCTTAAATAACGTAAATAAAAAAAACAACTACATGTCTTGATCTTGCAAGTGAGCTATTCTGACCAAGCGGCCGCCACCATTAGCGATAATAGTACCAACATTTGTGGATAGAGAGTGTGATGAGGTCAGCAAAACGAGCCCTTCGGACGTTGATCTCAGTTTTTATAAACTAGTGCTGTTAATTAGTTATTCAGGTAGCTCGTCATTTGTCCGCATGAGGCTGAGTTTAAACCCTTTCCAGACCTATTGATTCAGATAAATTTTGGAAGCACCGAGGATCAAATCTATGACTTCTGGATCTGAGACCACTAGACTATAGAGGCGTTCACCTAGCTAATAACTTGTGAAAATTAAAAGTAAACATATAGACAGTACTAGTGGATCGTTGCAGCAATTTTTGCATTTTATTATTATTTAACTAAAATGTATTATATACTTTTTATTGGTAAAATATCCATATAAAAACATTCCCTCGACTTTCTAGCTAATAGTTTTCTCTTCAAAGGCTATAAACTTTACATAGATCTTTTGGTGTCTAATTTGAATCAAAAGGTTTATTTGCCCCCTTAGAATCGCAATGAAAACTTTAAAATGACCCCTCTTACAGATCTCTATCTAAAAACCGTCATATTTTTATAGGAAGAAAAGTATAGTTCAGTAACATTGAGTGGAAGTTACTAACATTTGACATTATAGAAATATGTTTTATTTGATAGATCTATTATATTTATATATATATATATATATATATATACATTTTTTTCATCAAAAAATTTATAGTAACACTTTTAATACTACCTCCTTATGGATTACTTAATAATTTGTCTTTATATTGTTAATTATACGGACTTATAATGTAATACAAATGTAATATTTTCATTTACAACATAGTGACAACAAGAGATACAATAGTGCAAAGGGTTATAAATTAAATGTATTAAATTTCCACGGTTTATCTTATTAGAACCGATCATAATAAACCATAAACAAATTAATTGTTTGTAAACCTTATAAAAAAGGCAAAAATATATTTTTCAAATAAAAGTAATTTTTTTTATACTCCAGTGAATGAATACTATTAGAGTTGGGTATTGGTATCATCAAAATAAACACAGACTCTCTACCAAGTCGACATATTGAATTCTTAATTAAGGCAACCTTTGAAAAAGCTCTACTTTGGTTCTTTAATTTAAATAAAGAAGATATATTTAAATCATAAAAAAGTTATAAAACGGCTATTTTTATAACCAAAATTTATTTTTAAAATATTTTAAAATACTAGCTTCATTTCACCTACGTTTAAAGAGTAAAATATACCGCGTGCTAACCAACGAGATTAAAAACGTAAGTATGTTTTCGTGTTTGCATAGTTGGTGTTTTCTTGATTATTAAAAAGATCGGAGGAAATTTAACTAGATAATATAACATATATTTTCTAATTCCGGTAATTTGTTTAGTAAAAGTTACTCTACTTTGGAACGTATGATCTGTGAGAAAATTGTAAAGTTTATTTAACAGTGGCTACTTTGTTTAATTTATTTTGAACCTCTTTATTCTTGTGTACGATTAATTAAAAGTGTTCGTGGCAGTGATATATATTTGATATATTTAATTTTCTATTTTATATTAATATATTTACTAAATTTAATATTGCGTGTGTATCAAGAAAAGAAGGGGACCCCTAAAATATTTAAACCGTAAGATTGTTGTATTAAACTCATGACTAGGCCTAGATTTGGAAAAAAATGTGTTAATATAGTATTAATACAAAATATAATAAGATAAATAATTGGTTTTTAAAGGGAGAGATTTATTAGTTTAGATATTTTGAAATTAACATAACTCACTTTAGTGGTTTAAATTTTTATTAAAACCTTTTTAAATATAATAGTTTTAGTTAAGAATCTTTGTTACAGAGGTTTTTGTGTTGAATAAAGGTTTATTTTTATTAATCTCAATTCACCCCCCTTTCCCCCCTCTGGAAGGGAGTCTCCAAACCCAGCCAACAAGATCGAAGACTAAAAGAGCCTAGTAGTTACAATTTATCAGCTGTATTTCCACTAAAGTGCGACGTTTCTAAATTATCATCTGAATTGCTCTAAATCGACGAGAGTAATGTGAGATGGTGAGTAGGCCTATTTAATATAGTTGACATTATTTAGTTCTTGACTATGATGATACATATGTAGTTGCTGAAACTGCAATATGTGCCATATCGTGAGGTAATTGGCTTTCTTCTTTTCGCTGCAAAAGTCAGTCGTACTGATATTGAATATGCAGTTAATCAAGTCAGTCAATTTTTAACTAACTATGGGCATGATCACTGGCAGGTGGTTAAGAAGATTCTCCATTATTAAAGTGGGATAATGAATTATGGGATTGTTTATGAAGATGGTGACCTGGTGGTCTAGGGGTAAGGTGTCAGACTTCTGAGCTGGCGGCCGGGGTTCAATCCTCGGTCCCGGCACAGATTTATCTGATTACCAAACCCTTCTTTCACCTCTGACAAGACATCTTGTGAATGTGTGGAATGCCAGGCCTCCACCGTGGTTCGGATTCCACGTTAAACTGTAGATCCTCCATTTCATCTCACAATCACCCTACCACTACACATTAGCGTAAGTGCGTATAACCCGAACGGGTAGTAAGACGCGGTGCTAATAATAATAATTTATGAAGATGGTGGGAGTATCGCTACATTGAGAGGTTTTATGGATGCAGATTATGCTGGTAATGTAGACACGCGAAAATCAACTAGTAGAGTTGTATTTTTATTTAATGGGGGTGCTATCTCTTGGTCCACTGAGCGACAAAGAGTGTTCACACTTTCAACAACAGAAGCTGATTACGTTGCATTGTCTAATGGAACAAAGGGCGCTATATGGATACTTAAAATTATTTGTGAATTGGGTTTGGAATGGGATAAGGTCCCAATTTACGTAGATAACCAATCAGCAATTAAATTGACGAATAATCCAGAATAACACCGAAAAACTAAGCATATTGATGTTCGTTTCCACTTTTCACGGGATGCCTATGAACGTGGTGACATTAATGTAAGGTATATTGAATCCAAAGAACAGCTCACAGATGTTCTTACAAAACCTCAGCCAAAACATCAGTTTAATTACTTGCGAAGCAAGGTTGGTTTGAGAGACAGATCCAAATAATTGGGAGTGTTGACATTATTTAGTTCTTGAATTTGATGAGACATATGTAGTTGTTTTCCTCTCTTTGGTCTATTGTGTTGTTGCGCATGCGTGGATTGTATTTTCAGTTGCGTTTAACGTAATGTTTGTCCGTGTGTTTGTGATCTCTAAAGGGATTAATTAATTTCAGTGCTATTTGATAAAATTCACTCAGTAATATATACTCGTTTAATGGCTAGTAAAATAAATAACACTACAGTGAAGAAATAAAAGCTGGTATGCTTATATTGACAGTAATAACTTAAAAAATATTATTTAAAGTTTTTTTTTTACATAATCATACCTTTGCAAGGAGTGGTTTTTATATGGCTGATAGTTCCCATTTATCGCTCAGAACAGGGTGAAATATGTTTCAACATAGGTTAGCCTGATTTTCTTCCTATTTACATAGTTTGTCAAGAAGTTATATACATTATAAAATACTACGGGAGTAATACGTAAACAAATACCTACTTCAGATGAACTGTGATTATAACTCAAACAGCTCAAGGCACCAAGACACTCAAGTAAAAATTAGTTATTACTTTTAACCAAATACAAATATTTTATCTATCCATATACAACTATACACAAATTATGGTTTCCATGGTGATATACACAAATAATGATTGTGCATATGGGTCCTATGCGTAAACAGAATGAAAAGATGAAAATTCTCTGGGAAAGTCGAATTTTTGTTGAAAACTTCTATTTTTCCCAACATTCTAGCTCCCTAACCTTTAAAATGAGAGGTCTCTTGTCAAAATCTTTCAGCCATTTCCTATAAATTTCTATTACTGCAAATGGACTCATCAAATTAGAGTGAGAAAGAGTTATAGATAGCGTTTAAGAGAGAAAGTGTTTGAGAAAAGGAGTTAGAGATATAAATTGAGAGAGTGAGTTTGAGATAAAGAGAGAGTGAGGATGAAACAGAGAGTGAAATAGAGATAGAGAGAGTGAGGATGAGATAGAAAGAGTGAGATAGAGAGAGTGATTTTGAGATAGGTGGAAATAAAATGAGTTTGAGAAAGAGGGAGTTAGAGAGAAAGAGAGTTTCTGAGGGAGTGATTGAGTGTTTATGAGAGAGCGTTTTAGAAAGAGATCATTTGGGAAAGCTAAATCGATTGAGAGAGCTTATGAGAGTATAATAAAGATAGTGTGAGATAAATTGTGTGATATCTAGTGTATGTGAGGGTAGAGAGTGTGTGAGAAAGAGATATAAAGTGTGAGGGAGAGAATGATAGAATATTATATGAGAGGGAATGTGTTATATATAGAGTGTGTGTGTGTGTGTGAGAGGGTAGAGAGTGTGTGAGAAAGAGATATAAAGTGTGAGGGAGAGAGTATTATATGAGAGGGAATGTGTTATATATAGAGTGTGTGTGTGCGTGTGAGAGAGGGTAGAGAGTGTGTGAGAAAGAGATATAAAGTGTGAGGGAGAGAATATTATATGAGAGGGAATGTGTTATATATAGAGTGTGTGTGTGTGTGTGTGTGTGTGTGAG
>CABFOW010001602.1:0-29935 GCA_902141385.1 Timema californicum
TGATTGGCTAACTCGTGATGCTTGCGCTACTGCAGCGCCTCTCGTGATTGGTGCAGTGGTTGGATCGTGCATCTTAGTCAGTTTCTCCAACAGTAATATTTAAGATATTTAAACAATGAGAGTAGAAAGATGATTGATAGAAAGGTTGAAATAGTTGACTAGGTTATTATTCATGAAATTTACACATGTTAATGTTTTTTTTACATATTTTAGTTTCATTAATAGTAACCTAGTCAACTATTTTAACATTTCTATCAATCATCTTTCTACGCTCATTGTTTAAATATGTTAAATATTACAGAACATGTCTTCCTTGTCAACATATTTTCAAACTATTTACTAGTATAATCAATTATTCAACTAATAGGTTGATTATTGTTGACAAACTAATTTACCTATTACTTTTTGTTAAGTCATAACCTTCTTAAAACCTATTATTTTTATCTCAATTATATAAATTTTGAAGAATCTTTAAATGACAATATTGATAACTCTATTCTAGTAATTTTCTAATTTAAATTTTTCATTGTTTATCAGTTAATCCTTTAATCTGATACTACTTAATAGTGTTTTGCACAGATTTATTTTTACTAATTTTATGCTGATTAATTTCAGAACTTTATTACTTAACAAGTTATCATACTTGTTTTATTTTATTTAATTTCTTGATATAATAGTTTCACTTTGAATAAATTATCTTCATGTTTGTTTTTTAATTTATATTGTTCATTTGGCCAAAGAAGTTGTACCAATTAAGCTAATTAGCTGTTCCATCCAAGTACGTTCCTTATATTATAAATTCATATTTCTCCTTACTACAATTAAAATGAATATAACTAAAATATTCTTAAAAGTAAACCGTCCTAATTTGAAGTCCAAACTGTTTTCAAGTCATGTCATTCATTATGAGGTGGAAAAGTTGGTTTCACTTAGTGGTGTATTTTATCGAGTATGTTGATAGGTTGGTTTCATTTTCCAATGTATTTGAGGCCAAAAATGCAAGTGTAGACGTTATTTTAGAACAATTTTTCGGGCAGTGTTGGCACACAGAAATTAAAAGTACAGTTGAAGTTTGTGACAGATGTGTGCCTTAAGTTTGTGCAATTGATTGATACACTAGAAGGATCTAGATATCCTTATGGCCACTTGTGGGAGTGCCATGTAATGCTGTCACTTTGCTACATAAGGCTATTTTTGAAAATATGAATACTATATATATATATATATATATATAGCCTATATATAATATAAGCTATTTTATATCTCAAATAGTTACTGAAATATGGTCAAAATTGGAAATTTCTATTAATGTAAGGTACTTTCAAAGTAGTTTTCATAGAAAATTAGGATTGCCATTTTGTTTGCAACATGAAACACTTCCAAAAAACAAAATTTAAAAAAATCCTAAATTTCAAGTTTTAGTTAGATTAGTTCAATTGTTTAGGGCTTAGGCCAAGATAAAGACAGACTGCATCGTGAAAACCACTTTTTTGGTTTCAGGGGATAATGAACATCAGCATTTATCAAAATCTTGGTTCAGCTTTTTTAAAGAGTAAAAATAAAATTTTTGGGATAGTTTTTCTAAATATGCCGAGTAGATTAAAAAAAAGCCACCCCATTCAATATAGTAAGGTTTCATAAATAACCTGTGGAACCATTTATTTGTTCCTGGGCTATGTTTATTTTTTGTTATATAAATATTTACACATGTGTACATACCTAACTTAGTGTATCTCACCCTTTCTTGAATCATTAGCTTCTTTCAAAGTACTAATATCATAAAAAGACTGTGACATAAGCTTGCACATAAATGTAGAAACATGAAATTATTGTAACAGTATTTATTTTATATGTCTTATAAATAGAGATGGGATGCTCGAATCCTTAAATTCCTTAAATCCTATGGTAATTGAAATATTCTATATTTGCAAAAATTTCAAAACATATTTCTAATACAATTATGGAACCTTGATTTGATAAAACAATTTTTAAGCAATTGTTAAAAGGAATGATCTTGACTTGTGTAGTTGAGAGAATAACAATATCACAAAAAACTACAAAATTATATTAATATAATCCATTTACTAAAAAAGTGTTCACTTGGTTGTTTATGATGTAATAGACATTACAAACAAAATACGATAGCTTTTGTTAGTGGCACGAAGCCTAACACAACTTTTTTTTTAAATTCAGTTTGAAATATTTTTACTTTAACTGTACATTTTAAAGTTTCGATGATTCGAATTTGTATTTAAGAATTGAAATAAACTTTAGTATTAAGATTTGAGAAAACTGTAATTTTACACTAATTGAACTTGAATTCTCAACTACTACCAGTTCAGAATCAAAAGTTCCAGTTAAAGATGTTTTGAAAAAAGTTGCATTTATTATGGTTTTGTAATTTTTGAATTATTATTTCAGGGGGAAAATAGTGACTCCTACACTCCAATTCAGCAGGAAGTCACTGGATTGGGGGGAAGTTCCAATTGGTTAGTAACGATATCGTTGTTTTATGCAAGCTATGGCTATTTAGCTAGCTAATTAGTAGCTTGTTGTCTCATTTGAAATCAAAACATGAAAGTGACTTGGTACTTTGATATTTGTATTAATTGATAATAATAAGAGATGTACTTACCCTTAGGTAGACCAAGCAAATTAACTACCTGGTAAAATATTTCTAAAATTTTGGGGCCCATGTTTTTTATTATGACACACTTTTTCTATACATGGAAAAAGGTACAATAAAATTTGATAGAAACATATAAACTGAACAAACACAACAAGGCTATTACAATGGAAAAGAACGTAGCTCACACTTTACATTGCTGCAATTGCACAAAGATGTAATGGTTTCCTCTTGAAGAAAATTGATCGCTACCCCCATTACATCAATCTATGTTTTATTCCACTGGAGCATCATTGTAATAGTCACTTAATGCTATAATACTTTCCCCAAATATTTAGCTAGTTGGCCATATGTTGAAACCATTCTTATGATGGTATGCACAGGGTTTGCTACAAAACACCACATTGTGTTGTTCAACCTGTCCTTGGTTCCTGTCACTTTCTCGTTAAGAGTGATGCATGATGGTACTGAGAGCAGTGTCACGTACAGAGAGTTTGCCAAGATGGCTGTCAAGAAGGCTCTACCCATGTCTCCCAGGGAGTTCAAGATTAAACCAGCACAGGGTGTCGTGGCTGCTTGTTCCAGTATCAGGGTTAAGGTGCCATTGTTCAAACACAACATGGTTTATAAATCTTCATAAAGTTTAAAAACTATTGCTTTCTGATTCATAAACATAACAGTAAATGTTCTAAATGTATTTTTTTTTATGTACATGATAAAGTTGTTTACCAACATAACACATGTATGTGGAATGCTCACAATTCTTATTTCACATGAATAGAAATAATTTTTTAAGTGTGTTGAGCTGAATATTGACTGATATTTCTTAATTTCCTTATTGATTGCATCTTTGAGTTGTTATATTTGTAAGAATTTGATTCTAAAATTTTATAATTTAGGAAAATATATAAAAATAAATGATAAGGATTTATAGCATAAAAGATTTGCAGTCGTGTATTTCCTTAGTACAAATCACAAGCGTAGCACCATAACTAAAAATAAATAGGAATATTCTAAAACCGAGAAATGACCACCCCATTATTATTCTCTTTGGATGAGAGCTAAAAACACAAAATCAATTTTAGAACATTTACAATCATATTCATAGAAAGAGTGAAGATTATATTTTTGAATTCATTTGGTTGATCATTCTTATCTCTTTGGTTAGTGCAAATGTTTATAAATCTCGTGGGCCCTCCATTTCAATGGGAAAGCCCAAATTTAAAATACAAGTCTCAAACAACTTTTCAAAATATGTTCATGTCCTGTCAATGTTAATGTTAATTCATCTTTAAAAGGTGGTAAAGGCATAATAATATGTGATTATAAAACAGGGGTTTGTTTTTAAATCGTTTACCTAAGAGATATCTTCTCTTATTTGTTAGTCAACAAAGTATAGTATAATATTATTATTATTAGCGCGGCGTCTTACTACCCGTTCGCGTTATATGCACTTACGCTAATGTGTAATGGTAGGGTGATTGTGAGATGAAATGGAGGACCTACAGATTAACGTGGAATCCGAACCACGATGGTAGCCTGGCATTCCCCACATTCACAAGATGTCTTGTCAGAGGTGAAGGAAGGGTTTGGTAATCAGATAAATCTGTGTAGTATAATATTAAACCTGATATATCTCTGTCTTCCTATCTTCCTTCCTCTGGCTATAAGTTGTAATAATCTGGGACCATATCCAGAAATTAAACTTATTACTTAATTTATTTATTAATGTGCGCTATATGCTTGTATCCAAGTGGAAGATATTTTTAAAATGATGACTCATTTGATGACGCATTTGGAGCTCTGAAGAGACACTCTTAGATTTAAAAAATATTGGCAAACCACAATGATAAATTACATATAAAATCATCCAGCTAAAATTCAAGCCATGATCTCCCTAACACTTACAATCCAGTATATCGCAAACTTGACACCTTTAGCCAAAATCCGGTAAATCGTAAATATGACACCTTTGACTAGTAAGAAAATAACAAAATTGAAACCTGCTTCGGTGACCACATGGTCCAGGGCGTTACTCTCTCAATAGACTGGCTGCCGATGATGGGGATATTGGGATTTGATCCTGGTCGGATGCACTGGTTGTGATTTTTCTTAAATTATTTTCCACTCTACCTCCATGCAAATTTAGGTGCACTTCCTTTAAATTCAAACTTCCTTATCCCGAACACATAAAATAATTAGTATATACTGTGTATAACTCGAATGAATAGGTAGACGCGGTGCTAAAAAATATAGCTAAACAATACAAAAAACTTTAAAACATAAATAGTTTCAACATATTTCTTAAATAATAAATATACATAGATCAAGGGGTGTGCATTATTAGTGCGTTAAATAACTGATCTAAGATAAGTTCACTATAGTAAATTAAAAATAAATAAAACACATTTTAATACATATATACAATAATTTACCCTCAGTGAAACTATAAAAGTACACACTGTTTAACTTGAAATCTTAACTTTATGGATTACACTATGCCCCTATTCTATAAACTATAACATATTGAAATAATGCAAGGTAAGCTTGCCAACTTACAGAGTAGAAAAAGGTTCCTCCGAAACTTACATCTACTTGTAGAGTTATTAAAAATGGTTTGTGCCTAACCCTCACTTTTATATTACAGTAACCATTAATTTGTATACTAGGCCTCTGGCCAGTATTTTAAACAAGTGCCTTTAAGTGGTATGCTGATTACTAATAATTTATGGTTGATTTCTCCCTCAGCTGACGCTTGTGCCAAACTTGCCGCGGATGTGGTCGACAGCCATTGTAGTAGATATGTGGGAGGCCCAATGTGAGTCGGTTAAACTACCGCTCAAGTATCATTCGATGGTCCCCCGCATCATTTGTCATCCAGAGGAGATCTCCATAAGGTTCTGCTTCATAAACCATCCTTACACCAGGAAACTTGTGCTTGAGAACTGCTCCAATATCGACGGATTCTTTTACATCGTGCCACAGACAGTAATCCTTATTCCTTGCTCTTGCATCCTTATTATTACTATCATATGTAAATGATTGTTGCCTAATGAACTATCTCTATAAGGATTTTTTTTTTCACTTTATGAGTTAATTGTGATATGTTTGGAAGAAGGTACAGGAAAGGTGGGTAGAAACATATAAAAGGGACGAACGCAATATAGCTTTTACAATGAAAAGAAGAACACAGTCCACACATTATATTGCTGCTATTGGACAAAGGGATAATGGTTACCCCTTGAAAAAATTGATCATTACTGCTCAAACCCTCGACCTAGGTCTCATTCTATTAAAACTAATGAGGAAGGGGTGTGAAATGTGCAACGCAACTTCCTAAAAGAGGAAACCAAAAAAAACAAAGCGAGAAAATATAAATTTGTAAAAAATCATAGCACACTTACAAAGGAACATGTAAAAGGAATACCATAAAGGACAAACAAAGGAATTGGACATTGGATGATATCAGGATGTGCCTCACTCACCCACAGAACGCAAATCAGCACTTGTGAACTCACACTTTCAGCCTCTAGTCGAGAATCTACCATCCTACATCAAAGATACAAATCATTTTCTAGAACAACTGTAGCGTTGGACTGCATTAGTAAACATAAAAAATTCTAAGCTTACCCCATTTGTATGACGGACGGAACCACACGGAACACTAACGCGAGTGAATATCAGACACACCTTCTCGGCACCGCGATAAGACTGTTCTCCAATATTGTGATGTGATTGTGCCAAAGACCTTGAGTAACAAAGAACTAATGCCATGAAGATAACCTACTCGCCCTATTCTAGGATGATCGATAAAATGTAAAGATCTTTGTAGAAGCTATGTTGTCATGCACATGTTTTGTTCCTGATTGGGACCCTCACCCCGTTTTACCTTTCTCTGGGTTGTGTGGTTTATATATTGGTGTCTGAGCAATCAGAGGCCACTCTTGGACTAAATCGTATTTGGAGAAGGAAAAGCTCCGGCTTCGATTATATTAAAATAATGTAAGATCTAAATTCTTTTTCGGCTTCTTTAACTTTTATTTTTATCTAAATTAAATTTCTAAATTCCTTTTTGGCATTTTCTAAATAACTTCAAAATATGAAACATAAATATAATAGTTGTAAATTTCGTTCTTACTTTTTCTATGTTAATTAGTCGCAGGGTCAAGACGTTTATATCGCTAGTCTATCTATATTTTGTTTCTGGGTAATGATCGATTATAAACCTTTGGGTGTTATCGATATTTTATCTTTGAATATATTATCAATCTCGAATGTTGGTTTTATTCTGATATTTGGTTTCTTTTTGTTAGATAAAACTTAAAACATGGTCGCGGGAACATTAAACTTATTGAACGTAAATAAACGATCTGTTTATCAACAACGTCCCAATATTAACGTATCACTATTTATTATTATTTACCAAATATTGTGGAATTGTATGAAGTAATGTAAATAAGTGGATAGAATTTAGGGTAAATATTAGATGGCTTGTTTAAGCGTTTTATTGGTTTATATTTTGGGTGTTAGTGGGAAATACACTCTTGGTAGTTAACTATTTTAGGATAACTTAGTTGATGATAAGTTTTCTCAAGTAACTTAATGAACTCATTTCTAATTTTGAGATAACCTTTAAACGATCTGAAGCCATTTCATGCTATATGGTTTGTCTGTAATAATGACGCTCAAGTTAAATGATTGATGTTTTCTATTATATAAACGTTGTAATTTTAGTTAATAGTACTCGAACATTTTGATAAAGTCTCAGATATTTTGTAAATATTATTTATCTAATATTTTTTATATGTTTTCTCACAATATTGAATGTTTATCAAATAATACCAACTTGACACAAATTCTGCTCTAATTCATAATATTGTTCCACCATACCCTAGACATATGAGGTTAAGTTATTTGTTAGTTCTTTTATGGTAAACTTAATTCAGCAGTAAATATCCTTTTTACTAACTCTTGAGATAGATCGTTCTTATATTTAATTCCGCAACTAGTGGGAGTTGCAAGGTCTGGTTTTCGAATGTTTGGCCTAAAATATTCAAAGCACATAACTCCAATCACTCGCTCCTATTGTCCCCCCCCTTTTTTTTTGACCTTATTAGATTTTGTTGTTTTTTGGACCTCCTGCGTTTCCTTAATTTAGTTAAGGATGGTTCACAACTTCACACACTGGCCACCCCTCTTCCACGGCATGCCATCTTGGTCTCAATTGATTTTTCATCACTTTACACCAATATCCCCCATATCCACAAACTCGCAGCAATAGAGGAATATCTTAACACACATCCTTCTGGTACCTGACCCACTTCCACATTCCTAATAAAACCATCAAATTTTATTTTGGAGAAATATTACTTCAGATTTCTGAAGAAAATCTACCTGCAAGTTAAAGGTACTGCCATGGGAACTTGCATGGCCTCCCTCATATGCAAACTTGTATATGGGTAGGCTGGAACGTATGTTCCTGGGCAGACAACTGCTACAGCCCCTTTGTTGGTTCATATACATCGATTACATCTTTATGATATGGACCAACACCACTCAACAACTTGAGTCCTTACTGGCAGACCTCAACAAATTTTCACTGCTAAGATCTACCTAGAAAATATCCACATCTAGCATTACTTTTCTGGATGTAGACATCACACTCCATCAGGGACATTTGAAAACAACTTTGCACATCAAAGAAACCAACCAGCAACAATACCTTTATTATGACAGCTACCACCCTATGAGCACAAAGAGATCACTCCCACAAAGCCTAGCCATTAGAGCCAAAATAATTTTCTCCGACCACGATTACCTTTTACATTACAATAAAAAAAACGGTAACATGCTTCTATGAATAGAGGCTACCCCAAAGCACTGGTATATAGTCAATTAGACAGCTCATAATAGTGGGCCCACAACATCAACAGAAACAAAAAACATCATTCCTCTGGTCACTATGTACCACCCTGGACTCCACAAACTCAACACTCTCTTGGAAACAGGTTTCCCCATACTGCAATCCTCCACCACTGCACAGAATATCTTCATGGGGCCTCCAAAAGTAACCTATAAACAACCAACCAGTCTGTGCAACATACTTGTAAAACCCAAACTGCTGGACCCCAATATTCAACCCAAACTCAAACAAATATCAGGTTCAGTTCCTTGCAACCACACCCCCTGCAAAACCTGAACCATATATAGACCAACAAATTTGCAACCCTTCACAACTAATGATACGGGAATTGGCCCTTCAATATATCACCAAATCCAGACAAACCCCTAAATCACTTTACCTAAGTCCTCTCCTTCCTACCAGCACACTTATTGTTACAGTCAATGTCACAATAATAATAATAATAATAATAATAATACAGTATATAACACAAATTTCAGTTTTTTGTCAACCTATGTATCTATTTATTCAAAGTGCTGCCATCTATACAGTGATAATATCATAACTGAAAAACAGTCAATTGTGGACAGCCAATCTTGCAGTTCAACCAAGAGCATCAATTTACTTGCTTGACCTGATGGAGCTGTCTGTGACAGTGAAAGCTTATCCTTAAAAATGTGTTTGTGTGTTTTTTGGTGTTTCTATTTAAACAATTTTTACTGCAGTACTACCAAGGTAAGTGTGCTGGCTATCCCTCATAATCTAAACCACAACCATAAAATCTGTATTTAAATAAACATAACACAACTGTAGAAAAATGAAGTATGAATGAATGAGCTTCACTTTTCAACAAGGCTATCATAGTTATTTTTTTCATATTATATATTACTTAATGCCTCCACATTATGGGTAGTCCATTCTAACATGCAACCACCAATACGAGTGTAATTGGAATCATCACTAAATCAGTAGCATTGAAGTATTTCAATAAGTGCTAGAGAGAGTTGTAGGCTTTCATCTTAAATCATTTCAATCCCCATTCTATTGTACATTCATTATTTATTCCTTTCACTCCCACCAATATGTTCTCTGAATTGGCTTGGAAGTACTAGTTTTTAATAAATGTATCTATTGAAGTAAATTAGCCAGAGCAAAGATTAAACAGAAAATTCAATGGAGTTTTGTTAGTCACAATTTTTTACCTTGAAATTTGTATTTGTTATGTTAGGCATGGTCTTTACTTAGTTGGACCAAATAAACAAGACTTTCTAGAGCTAAAAATAAATACCAACTCTATATGATTTTCATTTATCATCATCATCATCATCATAATCATCATCATCATGGACAGTTCCCAGCCACTGGCTGGTCTGTTTATAACATAAGCCTCTCCAATGTATCCTTTCTCCCCACCACCTCTACTCCACAATGACCCACTATTCTCCTCTCCCCCCCACACACTTCTCTGCATTCCCTTTAGCCACCTATCCTTTGGTCTTACTCTTTGCCTCCTGAATATCCACCGTCTTCTCCATTCTCCTCACATGGCCATACCACCTTTGTCCTCACTTCTCTATCCTGTCCTGCACTGTCTCCTCCTTAACCATTATTCTCATCCTCATCTTTATCATATGTAACTACCACTGCTATGAATGTCATGTTTTTTTCTCCTATACAAGTTCACTTTTCAAATACTTTTACACCAGTGGGTAGAAACATTTATTTAAAGGCCAGGGGTTTTAACTTTTTTTTTTCCAAACAACTGCATATTTAAGAATCAAAAGTGTTGCTTCTTCACCGTAAATATTTAACTTTGAATGATGATTTTTTTTTTTTTTAGGAAACTGACCACACAAAAATGACATATTCACCATCAGTAAGGGAAGGAATAATCAAACGAAACTCCAAGATTTACATTAATTTTACAATAATGACAAACTCCTTGGGACTGCAGTCTGTACCAATACGGTAAGTACTTTTTATAAGGAACAATTAACTTCCCTAAAAGTGTGTCTAGGTGAAATAAAATATAAAGTATTTCAATAGTAGTTTTTATTTTCACTTCGATAGCTACAAAAAGACACAGTGGTTAAATACATTGATAAAAATTGTTTTCCTGTTTATCATTGAAAATAATTTTTACACATTTTTGTTGGTATTTTTCCCCACAAATAACTATCACACACCCCTTGGTCTATACCAGGAGGTTCTCCCAATTCGATTAAACATCAAACTTCTCTGTCCTTGCTTGTTCCCACTTGACATTTTCATCAGATTTATAGGACCTGTAAATGTATAATAGGATCTCATTTAGAATCTTATACACATTAATATGTAAATATTCTCAGATTCTTCGAAGCACAGGCACTGACCACTTTGGTACTCCAGTTGTTGAGCACCCACAAAATTGTCTTGGGATTCTACTTTGCAAACATCCTTCCATAGATAAAGCATAGAAAATAAGTGTGCCTCAATTTTATGAATAATCAGAGTTGCTACACTGGGAAAACTGGGAGAATATAGGGCTTTTGCAGGCCTGGATAAAACGAGTTGAATGGAATTCAACAAAAATACAAATAAGTACAGGGATATTTGTGAATTTGGAACATTAAATTACAAGTTTTTTTACAGTATACTTTTAAGTAGAAGAAAAAGCAGATTGTAGAGTCAAGCACTTTCATTAGAAAACATGTATTACCCCAAGTTTTCTTCTTACGCTGAGCTGTGTAAGGTCAAGTTGTGTCAAGGTCTAATCATTCTGTTTTAAAAACCAATTTCATTCTGTCATACTCCGCTTTCATAATATAAGAAAATAGTGACAACCCTGATATTAAATAATTAGGGAGTAATGAATTACTGATGATTTTATAATGGTTTAGTATTGAAATTGAATTTTCTGTGTTTTAATAAATCATTCAAACACAATTATGGCTATTTAAGAAACCCTCTGTTCATTTTTTATGGTACATTTTGTTATATGTGAAAACTGAACAGGGTATCCAGCGATCTGGGAAACAAGGAAATGTCAAGGAGTTTGCTGGATAAGGAACAATTTGTGGAATGGTCAAAGAATTATATTAAATTCCTGGAGATTTGCTTATTCACTAAAATAACTACACAACTTTTATTTAGAATAGTAAAAATAAAATATATATTTTTTCCAGTTAATATTCACCGCAAATCTCCCTTAACACATTTGTCCCAGTTGAATATATTTAACCCAATTCTCAAAGTCAACATATGATTTTCATGTCTTCTTTCCACCCCTCAACCGAACATCTTCAGCCAAAGTTTTTTTAATCACCACGTCTTACTGCCTGTTAAGGTTAGATGCTTATATGATAATTATGCTAATGGGGTAGGGATGAGAAAATAAGCATTTTATAGGTAATATAGCCCTAGTTGCATGGAAGGAGAGTGGGAAACTATTTTAGTAAAAACCACCTTCATTAGACTCGACTGAGATTCAAACCTCGATCTCCCTGTCATCAGCAGGCCAGTCTAACACGAGAGTGACGCCTTAGAAGTTAGAACATTCAGCCACTGGAGTGGGTTTCAGCCAAAGTTTAGGCTTGGTTATGCGCATGCGTATATTTAGATTATGCTATAGAAAGAAGAAACTAAAAAGAATGTGTCTTCCAACAATTTTAAACTGTAGTGGTGGAAGGTGATTTTTTTAAATGGCTCAATATGATCTCATTGAAATGTAACTTAGATCACAATACTGAATAGCCCATCACCTCAGTTGCTTTCTTAATGAAACAATGTTTTTTTCATACTTTATAGATATGTATAAAGGGGCTAGAAAAACCTATTGGCTCTAGAAAAGTCAGGTAACTTTAAAATATAAGTTGGCTAGACATCCTTTTACTGCATTGAAATCAGAAATGCAAAGTGGAAACTTGCGTGATGTTTGTTCCTGTTATTTGTTTCTATTCTTTCCTGTATCATCTTATACTCTCACCACAATATAGAACCAGTCAACTTGGTCCTCATTACCACATAAAACACAAAACACTTATGTTTGTTATGAGTGTCTACTGTCTAGATCTGCAAATTTAAAGCTACATATACGTGAATAAACTTTGGTGTCTAGATCAAGTATCTACTGGTGTCAAAGGACCAATTTGTTGTTTCACCAGTCTCGTTGCAACTCTCATGTGAACTGGTTGGATTCATTGTGGTTGAGCGCTCTAGCAAGCTTTAACTCATTCAAAATTCTCTTTCGAGTCTCAACACTCTTAGCTTATATTATTTAAATGAAAATTGACACCTGAACACAGGAACCCAACCCAGGCCCTTTGGATTAGTACATCAGTGCTTTTACCACTGAGCTATCAAGGAGTCTTCCCACGCCCAGTATGATTCTTCACTCACATTTTTAGGCAGAGTATATGATGGACGTGCAAAAATTGTCAGCTACATATGAGTGATCAATTAAGATAGTGAGCTATCAGATAATGCAGCCACCTTCGACTCGGGAGGGTTTTATGCTGCCAATAATATAATGACAACTGAATGAGTGGACATATTATGGATTAAATAGCCAAGCAATATGTAATCATTTGGAACAACATCTAATCCCATCCTTAGGACCTGATGATGATAATACGCTGAAACATATAGTCGTTTCAAGACCTACGATGCCTTAGTCATCTCATACAATAAGGAGATGCGCTCAACTAAAACTTCAGATAAGGAATGTCAAATTTTTCACTCTAAATTAATTATATCTTGTTACATAAAAATTTAATATTTCAAACATCTTCAAAACTTATAAATATAATATTATTAACTTAATATACTTACACTTTGGTTAAATATTTTGTATTAAAATTGATTTTTGATATTACATTGCATTTTTTTATTAAAGCACTTTTAAATTGCATAACATATTTATCTACTTATTTTGTTTATATAAATAAAACTTTATAATATATAATACATTTATGACCTTAATTTACTGGGACGACAGATCAAAAAGTTACTAGATATAGTCCCTAATATATCCCTACACCAACAGCTGACATCCGTCACTTTGGATAACTGTAATGAAAACATATGGTATATTTATGTTGTAGCCAGTCAAAACACGCCTTAGTGGTCTTGCTAAATTGGGCAGAAGCTTGGTGAGTTGAACATGTGTTGTAGCTATTGTAGCTAACGCTACATTTTTTGTATTGAAAAATGACACCTGGACACAAGAATCAAACCCGGGATCTCTCTAGCTTAGTATACCACTCCATAAAGCACTCCCGAGTCATGGAAGGCTGCTTTATCTAATAGCTCGAGATTTTAATTGATTGCTCATATACAGCTGACAATTTCAACACATCCATTACATACTTTCCCTTAAAATATGAGTGAAGAATGACTCTTGTTATGGGCCAACTTATGGATAGCTCAGTTGTAAGAGCATTGGCGCACTTGACCAAAGTCTCAAGCCATATTCCCGTGTCCATGTGTCATTTTTGATTTTAAAGAATATGTTATTTAGATGCAGCTATAACTATTCTTAACAACTATAGTAGTTTGGCTACATAATCCATGATTTATGGCTTAGTCGTAGCTTCACAATGTCAAAGTTCTAGAGACCTTGAAGAAAATTGATCACTACTGCCCATGCGACTTTTTAAAAGAGAAAACATATATTGAAACATATTGTTTCTCTTCCTCTGTCTGTACCTTATTTTATGTATAGAAAAATGTACCTATATAAAAATTGATGAAAGGTTATCCTGTACCTCTGACAAGACGTGTATTAATCACAACTGGTGAATGTGGGGAATGCCAGGCCTCCACAGTGGTTTGGATTCCACGTTAAACTGTAGGTCCTTCATTTCATCTCACAATCACCCTACCATTACACATTAGCGTAAGTGCGTATAACCCGAACGGGTAGTAAGACGCGGTGCTAATAATAATAATAATAATTATTAATATTATTATCCTGTAAGAATTATATATTTTATATTTACAGCAACCTAAGTTGTAAGTGAATACTTTCTGGACTATATTTTAAAAAAAATGCAACCCACATAAAACCGATAGCTTCACATTTAGATTTTTACTACGCACAATAGCTGTAAAACACAGATTCCTACTTTTGAGCATTTCTGTTTAAAAATCAACCAAGAAACTTGTAGTTGAAGTTGGCAGATACTGTATGAACGTATTTTACCTCCAGGTTGCTGGTTCTGGGTGATCGCACCCCTACACCTGTATGTCGTGTTATATGTAATGGACAAGGCCCTGTGATAGCAGTCACTCCTCACCACATGGATTGGGGCAAGACCATTCTGTTGGAGCCGACCACACGAAAGTTTATCCTCACTAACGACTCTCCCATACCTGCGTTCTACAATGCAATCATTGTATGTCAGTGGTGGTGTATAATATAATTATTGTATCTCTTTACAACCATGCAGTTACTGTGCTTATTATGAAGGATTATAGGGCTATGTCAATGTCCTAATGTGCAATCATTGTATTATGGTGGAGTATTAGAGGGTTAAATCCATGTCTTACTATATAATCAGTGTGCTTTTGTTTAGGCGTATTTAAATGTTTCGTCTGTGTTTATTATGCCATCATTGTTCTTCAATGGTGGTGTATAACATTGTATTATCTGTAATTATATTGCAATTATTGTGTTTAATTGGTGGCATAGCTATTACACTGTTTTTATGTGCTTAAAATATGATCATTGTGCTTAATTGGTAATGCATTACATTTTTTTATTTGTATCCAACTACAGAATAGAAAATACCATGGAAATAGTTGGAAATAGTTGGGAATAGTTGTTGCTGCTGGGTTTTTTTGTCTAGTATCACGATCTATATAAAACTCTTACATAGATTAGCTAGATTTATGAAAAACACTATTTACAGTATTTTGTTGTAAACTAGTTTTTACCTGACTACGGAAGGAAGAAAGTAAATTTGTTGTGTGTAATGTTTGTTATTTACTTCTTTTTTTGCCTAAATACTCAACTGATTTCAATGAACGTGGTATCAGATGGTTTATTATAATCTCAGGAGTGTTATTAGCTAGGTCACTCTCCAAAGGAACTATTAGAAGCATGAGAGCACAATTTAATGATTTGAGGTATTAACTTTTTTTAACTTGATGAGTCAGGCATGTGTGGCTATCTAACAGTTTCACAAATATTTCATGAAAAAGGATAAAATAATTAGTTAAAAAAATAAAATCTTGACTACAGAAAATACATAATAAACTAACAACAGAAAAACAAGTTTGATATATTTTCTTTTAGCTTACAACTATGAGGTATTTACTTAGATATAAATCAGCTATAGGTATATGTGGAAAGTGTGAAAGTTAAGGTACATACCTACAGATAAATCTTGATTTAAATTTTCGCCGAAAATAGTGAGAAGAATATGCTTGAGTGGTGCAGCAATTCACACGCTGTATGTTGACCCATGATACATTACAATGCAAACTTAAAATAGCTAGTGATCAACACATTTTATTTTATAGTAGATAAAAATATATTTTAGATCATTGTCACGATGGATGTTTTCAAATTATAATGATGTGTCGTGGCATAATACAATGCATCGATACATTCACTCTTCATTAGCAGGTTATTTCAAACCTCTTCACAAAAGCTAACAAAGCTGTCTGCTTGTTTCTAGCTCCACAGTGCACGAGCTTTCAAATGTGCATTGATTATTTAGTGATAGTTTGTTTTGAGATTTGATTTGTTCTTCCATGTGGAAGATCTCAGGCAAAAAGTATAAAGTATAGGTGAGTTGAACTTTAAGGTTAGTTTTCACATGTCATTTTCAATGATTCATACAAAATGAACATCAGAACACCCATTTCTCTAGACTGACTCGCTATTTAGATATCTTAACATACACTTGTTGACCAAAGAAGATTTAGGCCCAGTTTCATAGTCAAGTTTAGTACACCTCAAGTGCGGCGATATACTAAGTACATGACGACACCTACCTAAACCAGAATGGAATGGGCCAGTTTCCTATGCGAGAACGGCCCATTCCATTCGAGTTTAGGTAGGTGTCGTCATGCACTTAGTGTAGCGCCGCACTTGAGGCGTACTAAATTTGACTATGAAACTGGCCCAATATCTGAGTCCAAATGAATTTAGTGCCCCTTAACCTGCATGCTTATAAAATCCACATTTATGGTGAGGCCTTCACTACACCTAAGTTGGTAAGGATTACAGGGGGAAGGGAGAGCAATTTTTAGAGTTCAAATGAACTTTGTACTGTCTTTACATTCCTGGTGAGTCACTCACTATACTATGTCTGGTAAGGGCTGCAGGGGGATGGGATCGCTTGTTAAGTGGGTATTTGTATTCCAATGTCAAGTAGAAAACATGATTTTAGCCGTCAAAAGATATTAAATGCATAGTTTTCATTTATAAAGTGCACATTATATTTATTTGTTTGCAATAATTTTATATGTATTTAGAATGCTTTAAACCAAACAATCTAAAGTGAGTTATTTGAGGCAAATTATTACTGAATTCGGAGAGGATATTTTTCCTACAGAGAGTGAAATACTTTTTTGTAAAATATGTGAAGTGAGTACCTCATAGTTGTAAGCCAAGGTGAAATACCTCAAACTTGTTTTTCTGTTTTTAGTTATGTTTTCGGTTGTCAGTTTTTTATTTTTTAAATAATTAATTAAATATAGAATTTCTAATATGATCAGAAATAAGATACTTGGAAGATCCCATTGACATAAAAGTTATTACAAAATTACAAAAATGAAACAAAGATCAATTTACTTTGAATTTTAAGAGACAGAGTTCTATCTTCACGAGAAATTACTTATTTTTTTGTAAGACAATTGGTCCAAAGTGTCACTATAAAAAATAATATCTTTGAAATGGTTGATCAATCTCATATAAAAAGTCAAAAGAATATTTTGAATGTATGGTTATTCAAAAATTATAAAATAAATGATCTAAATTTATTTAAAATTTTCATTTAAAAACTCTTTGTACCAATTAAACGACCAGGATGGCAATAGGGAATTTCAATAGAATCATATTCTAATAATAGGTAAAATGAATACAAAAATATTGAGATCCTTTTCGTGGCAATTTGTAACCTGTGTTTATGTACATACATATATACCAATGGACAACTGCACAAGGAAATTTTACATTATGTTATTTTTTTGACATGAAGACAAAGTTCAAATGAGTCAAAATTTAAAAGATATGAATATCTCAACGGGCTCTTTGATAAACAATAAATTTTATCGTTTGTTGCATGATAAATTTGGGCAATTATTGGTCTAAACTTATTGATACACCGGCAAGAATGCATTGAGTGACAATAAAGCACATCAAAATAAAAGCATTGTGTCAGGGGTGTGCAATACACACAGAAAACAAAATTAATGCATTTTAAATGCAGTCAAAAAGATTAATCAATACTCTTTTTTTTTTACTTTACCTACATTATAATTTTTCCCGCTGCAAAAATGTGTTGTAATTATCCAGGCAAAGGCGAACTCTGCGTGGAAAGTGTTTCCAGAAAAAGGTGTTCTAAGCCCTGATCAAACACTTTCGCTAGAGGTGACAGTGTTCCTTACGGACACTGGCTTATACTCTGACAATCTTGAAGTGCACATCAGCAACAGTCGAACCATCACTATACACATGACTGCTGAGGGCTATGGAACCAGTATAGTAGTGGAGCCTCCTATAACTCCGATTTATGACATGGGATACCACTTCAGGTCTGTTTTCTTTATTGTTGCTTTCACAAATATTTTATTTAATCTAACCTGGCTCTAACCATACAAGTAATACAAAGATACTACTTCCTTCTTCAGGTGATGAAACACTTGGTATACTAGGGGTGGAATTCACACAGTGAGGAATGTGGATGACAGATGAATCAGCAGTATTACACTACTTGACTGACATTAAAAATTAAAACAAAGTCTGATAAACTAATATATATTATTTTATGCAATAATATCTCTCTCTCTCTCTCTATATATATATATATCCATTGCTATACCATTTATATTTGTTTTTAGAGCAGATAATATCTGTGCGACCTTAACCCCTATGCCCTCACTAAAGAATACACCCTATACAAAGTATGACTGTTTGTCTTTTGATAGTTAAACTATAAGTATTTTACTATGGCAACACATATCCAGATTCCTCATCTAGTTGTCAGCATTCTTGGCTACTAATCTATAGATACCTGGTCTTTATCCTGAAGTACCATAGGTATTGTTCCAATGGTCGCATGGTCTGGTTAGTTAGGCTTAAGCTATATTTAAAACATATACTGGCATCACATAACTATCATCATCACATTATCTTATTGGTCCGACCCCTTAGCTCAGTCATTAGCGTGTCTGCCTATTGAGCTAAGGGTCCTGGGTTCAATTCCCGATATGGGCGAAAATTTATTATTAATGAAAGTATGGGTTTACCCCTTTACATGGATAAATCAATGGCCAGGGACTGGATAGTGCACCTGTACTAGTCTTAAGTTAGAGTATGAGGCATATGAAGCTACGACAGGCTTAGTCAGCCGATAGTGGAAAAATATATGACCTGTATAAAAAACAATTGACCCAAGCCACAGGCGGAAAATAGTAATGGATGAAAAAACAAAACAAAAATAACATATCGAGGCAATGAAGGCAGTTATACAGCCACTGTCACCGCCAATAAAAGAAGGCCATGAATGTATAGCTGACAAACCCTGGCGGCATTGGGGGGGTATTGGGAATCTGTTACACATGACACACCACAATTCCATTCAAAATCCAATGTCATGTAATTATACTCAAATTATAGTTATGGCTCAGTTTGTGTTACATCCTTGCTAGTTACCTACTTAATGTTAACTATTCGCTCTGAAACATAAATTAATTAGTAGCTTAGCCAAAGAGAAATAAAAATACTTTTTAGTCAAGTTGATGATGCAAAATCAAAGCAATCACTATTTTATACACATAAAAATTAACAATTGCCTAGTGACTTAGAAATGTATGAAAACAGTGTGGAAACCTGTGAATTAATGGAATGTAGGTGATAGAGAAAAGCTATCCTGAAAGGATAGGTAGGTTAGGCCTTGATAGGAAACAAATAAGCTTTTCTCTCAATTTTTCATACATTCTACTCACACTTTCATATTCTGATCACTTTCACAATTAGTAATCAATATTTTAATTTTTTAGAAATACCCCTTTTTCATATTAAGAAAAACAATCACAAAAATAAATTCGCAGTCACCAATTTTTTTTTATTTGTTTGGTTTTCTTATTAATTAATTTCCACTTAAAAGTGTTTGTAAATATTACTAAAATAACCATGACATTATTGTAGTACTCAGAAAGTTCAGAAGGAGCTGAAGGTGACTAACAGAGGTCAAAGACATCACCAGTTACTTTGGACTAACACCAGGATCACACGTAATATCTCTAAGGTGGCTCTGGAAAAATATTCACAAGGGTAAATGAACTCATCTAAATATTTTTTTATACTTAATTCCATTATCTAGGTGTAGCTATATGGTTCAATTTGGTAAACAATGCAGTTGATTCAACCAAATTGAAACAATGAAATTGAATAGTGAATAGTAATACATTTCAATGAAATTGACCAAACTGGTTGATTTAAAAACGGCATTGAGGTATATTGGATAGTTACTCGAACGGGTATGTATGAGGATGGAAACATTTTAGAGGTAATCTACCCACACCTTTGTGGAAGGAGAATGGTAAACCATTTAGGAAAAATCACCCTCACTAGATCTGACCGAGATTCGACACAAAATTGAAGCCCTGGACCATTTTTAACTGTTGCCAAATTTGTTAAAGTGTTTTAGAAGAAAGATGGTCTTTCTAAGTAAAGGTATGGAAGTATATAGAAAATTACAAGTAGTAGTAAATCTCTTATATATTTTATGGAAACAGTTCACAATATAAATGGGCAAACAATTAAGTAAATCAAACTGATGTGATTTAATGTAATAATGAAGTTTCTGTTGCATATGGCGTTGTGCTAAAAATTATAGCAAAAATTTTTTGAAGTTAGGAGTCAGATGCTATCCATACTTTATTATATAATTTACCAGTTTGGATTTTTTCAATACAATACAATGTTAATCACAAAAAACAAACCTAACTTACTAATTATGTTAAAAAGTAGAATGTAATGAAATAATATATAAGTTACATAGTATAAGCTGCTAATTGCAATTTTGAAATAAATATAACATAGTGGTTCTTGCACCCGTCACCACAATCACATACATTAGAGCACTTGAAGTCGTTTCTCTTGCATCCACAACTTCAGGTGTTGCATCCTTTGGAACATCAACATTTATGGAGATCCACAATGGCTTCTGGAGCAGGTGGCAAAGTGCACTGCTTGAGTTGTAGATGGGTTTCTCTTTATATCCAACCGAAGTTATTTGGAGAAGGAAGGGCTGGATATGGCTGGTTGCATTTCTTCAAAACATGACATGATAATAGGCCCTTTTCAAATGAGGAACCAAAGTATAAAGTGTTGGTGGAAGATGCCTATCTTCCTTGCCTGATTTGGCAAATAAGGTCCATCGAAGCTCTTTTAGTGTTTCCAAATTACTGTCATGTGGTCTGCAGATTAAGCATTTATACCTCTTCATCTGAATTAAGAGAGAGAGAGAGAGACTGGTATGTCAGCACTATCTGCAAAAATGGAAAAAGCATTTATTATGTTATCATCGCTTTGAAGAAATATATTGAAATTTGATTTCAAAGTCCTTGTTACAAATCCTCCTGTGTTGCCGGTCCCTTTAAATGAATATAAACCAATCAATGCTTAAGTATGTTTTTCACCATGCTTAAAGTAGCTCTTATGAATAGGTAACCTTTCATATTTCATGTGGATCATGGTTGTTGAATTAGGTATATAAGGGTAGAAGCCAATTAAAAGTACAAAGACATCAGTATCTAGAGAATACTTTTCAAGAATTGTATGTTGGTCACACTGTGCAACATCAACACTGCAGAACGATCTAATGGTCAGCCACTTCCAAAATAGGCTTGCACACATATATTAAACTGTGACTATATCAGCGAGTGGTCTGTTGTATTCCAAAGTGTTGTTATATGAGACGTGTAAAATCTGACTGCTTTACCTAGTAATGGTCCAATGGGCTATGAGAGAGTTAAACAGTAACTTGTTTGGTTTTTATATGGCTTAAAATAATTCTTGAACTTCTTTATCTCTGTGCTATCTTTCACATGATAATGCACATCAGTGCTTTTATCCCGAGTTTATTCCTTAAAAAATCCCTTAATATATTGATCAAACAGAGAACTAAAACTTCAGTGTATGAATCAACCATGATGCTCACATGTCTTACAAATTTGTTGGACAGATCTAACCCGCACTCTATGTTCTTTGCCACTTTGAAAAGACTGAACAATGCACATTGCATCAATAAGTAGAACAGACCTCTGATGAGTGTTATTTTGACATTCAATATGTGAAATACTTGCTGGGAGTGTGAGTGTATTCACTTCTGAAATAAGCTTATACTTGTTAGCCAACATATGCAGAGTACCATAGACATTAAAATTTGATGGGGGAGATACGTGAAATTCGTAATCACCATTGGCAATGAGGTAAAAGGAACTTTATTTTTTGTGAGCACAAATTTACCTTCACTAAGAACTTCCATGTATCTGGATCTTTTGTTTCTAGCTCTCGCATGTAAGCAATATAGCCGATTGCCCATGATTGTGTTGATCGTGTGTGTGGAAATATATGCACATTTCTTCTAACAAGGCTAAATGTAACTTCCAGTATGCTTTCCTAGTGGAAGCAATGAATATTAGTAAATTAAGGTCTTGTTTCATGTAGTTTTGGAGAAACTTGCGATATCCATCATCTTTGTTGATGTTGTTACTTATTCTCTTCAAGAAGCTTCCAAGTTATTTGCTTGCATCAGAGATTAAGTGGGTAAGTGATGGTGTTTTTCATAGGGTTTCAAATCCAGATTGTAATTCATTTAAAATTTCAGCTATTTGAGCCTTATCATCGTGTGAGAATATTTCTTCTATGAACAAGCTATAAACTGCCACCAGTGTAATAATACGTGTTTCGAGGCCTCTGTACACATGATGTCATTCTAGAATTTGGCGAATAGTTGCACTGCCATATAATTCATTATATTCCCAAGCTAAATTCAATTATTATTATTATTTAGCACCGCGTCTTACTACCCGTTCGGGTTATACGCTTTAAGTGCTAATTACGCTAATGGATTAGGAATTGGGAAGGTTGAATTAGAGGAAGTGAACCCGCATTTGCGTGGAGTAGGAGTGGAAAACCATTTAGGAAAAACCACCCCCAGTTCACCCGACCGAGATTTGAACCTCAATCTCCCCGTCCTCAGCGTTTGAGCTCAACACTGCTGGTGCATTAGCCAACTAAGCCACCGAGGCGGGTTAAATTCAAATAAGTCTAAGGCAATGACAATAGCAATCTCAATATGTGGCTAAAATGTAACAAAAGTTACACAAACAACATGAGCAATATTGATGATTTTCTCTCCATATTATGCTTTTACACACCAATAACTTTTGGAAAACCCTGTTTCTGCTAAAACGCTTGAACAAATTTGGCAACAGTTAAAAATTGCTAGATTATAATGTAATTAAGCTATTCCTAATCAAACACCAGGCTTGGCAAATTCTCCAGAGTAACTCTCTAATTTATACAATTGCCCCCTGACTATATGTGTTAATATTTCTTATTGTAATCTTATTTAATTCAGATCAAGTATTTTACATTATATTGCTTGTTTCCACTTTCCAGTAGCAATTTTATTAGACAAATGTAGGCCTGTATTATGTAATTGATAAAATAATTCAAATAATAAATGCCAATGTAATGTATTATAATCATAATATTCTAGGATGGAACTAGCTTAAAATGGTAATAGCTGGCATACTTTTGTAGGTGTGACAATGAACATTTGAATTTCTAATGCTTTAATGTTAAAGTCAGTATTTATATGTTTAATAATGAAAAATGTGGGGATTGTATTTGTATTGATTAGTGCATCATGTTTTTATCTTTACATCAGGATATGTTTTAAATTATCACCCACAAAGATGAACCTAGGAGCTGGGGAAAGTGCCATTTTATTGGTGGAAGGAGAATGTCAAAGGTACTTTTTTTATTTAATGCTTTAAAGCTAAATTAAATTTGTGTGTGTAAAGTCAAAATAATGTATACAGTAGCATTTTTTTTTCTCAAACATACATTAACTATTATGTTGGTATACAAGTTAATTTCATGCTCAAATTATTTTTTATAAATACTAGGACCTAATAATTTGTTGTTCTATGAGGCGTGTCCACCAAGTAAGGTCTGATAAATTAATTAAAGAAAAACTAGTATAGATAGAAAAGTTTTATAAAGAACTAAAAATACATGCACACCCCTTTATTTTTCCACATAGTCCCCATTGACTTTTGAGACCTTTTTTAGATCTTGGTACCAACTTCTTTAAAACCCTTTTAAAAAATCTTCCGTCAGTGATTTGAGCAAGTGATTCACACCATTCTTCAGTTTTCGTTTTCTGTAAAACACTGGGAGGGCAGCCATTGCATCATGTTAAAAAACAAGTGATAGTCACTTGGAGCAAAGTCTGGGCTGTAGGGTGGGTGGTCCAGCAATTTCCATCCAAACTGCTGAATCAGCTGAACAGTTCGGGCTGCAGTGTGGGCTCGAGCATTGTCTTGCAAAAGAAAAATCGCTGATGTCAGCATGCCACATCTTTTGTTCTGAATTGCGTGTCTGATTCTTTTTAAGGTTTAACAATATCCTGCAGCATTAATGGTTCTTCTTCGTTCAAGAAAAACAACAGGCAATACACCCTTCTTGTCCCAAAACTCGAAAGTCATGATTTTTTTGACAGAGTGTTCCTGTTTGAATTATTTTACATTTTTGGATGTTTAATGAGACCACTGCATCAATGTTTGTTTTGTTTCAACATTCTTGTATGAAATCTAAGTCTCGTCGCTGGTTACGATTTGAGAAAAAAGTTTATCTCCTTCCATTTCAAAACACCGCAAAAAATTTAAGCTGACCCCACACATTTTTGTTTGTGTGTTTCATTCAGAATTTTGGGGACCCATCTGGTGCATAGTTTCTTGTAGCCTAGATTTTCTGTCACAATTGACCATGAAACTTCTGGAAATTCAAAAGAACGTTTGGTAAGTGTGAAACGACGGTTCTCATGAATTTTTGTGTCCATACGTTCCACTAATTTGTTAGTCACCACACTTGGTTGGCCACTGCGCTCCTCATCATGAACATTGGTGCAACCTTCTTTAAACAGATGGACCCATTGTCTCACCTTACTTTCACTCATGACATCAGGCCCGTAAACCTTACATATCTGACGATAAATTTATGCAGCGTAAAGGTTTTCTACTAACAAAAGTCGTATAACACTACAAATCTCACAACTTGCGGGCTTATATATGACACAACTCATTTTAAATCACCCTCATATTACATCAGATGAGGATAAAACTCTAGTGAAGGGGTCAACATAAACTGGTGAATCAATATATACTACTGCGCATGCGTGACCCCGCCTACGAGTTTATTTTGGTGGCAATACCTCAAAGGACCTTACTTTGTGGATGCGCCTCATATTAGTAAAATTACACCTAGGTTGATGAATAAACTTTGAATCTCTGCATTCACATGTGTAATTATTGAAGTTAAGTATATTAGTACATTCTATCCACAGTAACTTGGGCCTTTTCAGAGAGTTGAAAGATTATTAAAAACACTTTCATATTAATCTGCCTTGTAATAAAATTTTGTCTCTTTAACATCTGATATAAATTTAATTTGCTTTACTTTTTATACTGACATAATGTATTTGCAATATGGATTAATATACAGTAGAGTCTCAATAATCCGACCTAAACGGGACCGACAGGTGGTCGAATTACCAAAATATCAAATACTACGGAAACAGGTGAAGGAGGAGGAGGGGCGGAGAAACAAATCTAAATTACCATAAATAGAAATGCAGAATAGGTATGACTATGAAATAAGATTTGTTAGTAATTTAGTAAATTTCAGAACTATTATTCTATGTAAACAAAACTTTGGATCTAAATTTACTGTAGGATGTACCTGTAGTTAAATTCAACTTTTTTTATAGTACTGTACATGCAAATTGGCAGACAAATCAGCAAGGGGAGTAGAAACAATATTATGGGTGCACTAGCACTAGCACTAGCAAATAAATGATGTTATTGGGAAAATAATATGCATGTGCTTACTGCACAACAACGTAAATTGCACATCATGAGGATATGTCGGATTAGAGAGAGACTACTGTATAATACAGAACTGTTTTTATTGGCTATTTTGCCAATCAAACCAATCCTAATAATTTGGTTTATTTTCAAATAAACGAAGATAATCTGCAATAACAATGCAGATTAATTTTTAAATAAAATCAATACATTTTTTTAAATTAAATTCATTGGAAATTTTGAAGCATAGGAAGTAATCTTAATAAAAAATAACCCACTAAAGATAGCTATAATCCAGATCAGTTTTATAGACTCCTCGCTACAGAAAGAAAAAGCTAAATGATGAGAATACATTATTATTTATAATAATTACTACAAAATGGTGGTGATACAAAACTGGTACAAAGCTCTTCATCAGCCTGAGGTTTTTTTATATCTTTATTTTTTCCAATATGTCTAGCTAACAAATTTATTTATGTTTGAAATATATTATATCTGGGAGAAGGCACAGGAAAGGTGAATAGAAATATTTAAAAGAAACAAACAAAAATGTATTTTACAATAAAAAGAAAAACACAGTTCACACTTTGCTGCCATTGGACAAAGAATTAATGGTTGTCTCTTGAAGAAAATCGATTGTTACTGCCCAATCCCTGACCCTGGTTTCATTCTATTGAAACTAATCAAGGGGAAGGGGGAGAGTGTGAAATGACCAACACAATTTCCTAAAAGAAGAAATCCAAAAACACAAAAAGGAGAAAAAGGAAATTTATAAAGAATGATAAGACACTTGGATAGGAACATGTAAAAGGAATAACATATTTTCTTCAATAGGCAGCCATTAACTCTTTTTGCAATGGCAGCACTGTAAAGTGTGAACTGTGTTTTTCTTTGCATTGTAAAAGCCATATTGTGTTCATATTTTATATGGTTCTATCCACCTTTCCTGTACCTTCTTACAAATAAAATACAATCCTCATAAAGCAAAAAGAGTTTTTTCTAATATAGCTATATTTATGTTTGAAATATAGTAGCTAAAAACTAAACATGAGTAGTAAACAATTAATAACTGTTAGATAGAAATTTAATTAAATATTATGGTGAATAAACATTAGTCAAGTTTGTCTATCTGCTCTCCCCCTTTGTCCGCTTCCCCTTCTTACACCATGACCACTCCAACTCTAACAATACCACTATGGACCAGGCAAGTCTACTAAACATAACCATACAGTCAACAGCTATTCCCTTCTTTTCTCACTCAAGTGCAGTCAAATGATCGGCATAAACAATTTACATTGTCCTGAATGTCGATCATCAACTTATCTGATTGGTTGTCATCAGATTGGTATCAGTTCAGCCAAAGTTTTATTAACATTTTATTGGTCAAATGAGGAAAAGTTACCATTATTGCTCAATTGACCAGGTGTCATTTCTTACACTCATATTAATTCTACTAATTAAATAAATAATTGTGTGTGTTAGTTTGAAAAATATTTATAAAAAATGTAGTGTTGATGCATAAAATGTAAAATTTATTACTAAAAAATGTTTAAAAATCTTGAATATTCTTTTATTATGATTATAAGGAAAACCTCTTTTTGCTTTATAAGGTAATTGTATTATTTTGGGAAGAAGGTATAGGAAAGGTGGATCGAAACGTATAAAAGAGATGAACACAATATGGTTTTTACAATGAAAAGAAGATTACAGTTCACACTTTACATTGCTGCCACTGGACAAAGAGGTAATGGTCTTACGAGGCAACCATTACGTTTGTGTCCCTTTTATATGTTTCTATCCACCTTTTCTATACCTTCTTCCAAAAATAATACTTTTATTATGATTGATATTTTAGTCCACAGACTGTGAGAGAGGAATTTTTTTGTTTTGCTATCATCGAGTATGTTGGGAAGAAACAGTGCATTCTAACATCACATGTTGTAGCTCATTTCATTGAGCCTCTTGTGATCACTTCAAAGCCTCAGCTCAACTTTCGTATTGATGTGCAATCTGAGAAGGATTTTGTCACTCTGCAAGGTAATTACAAATTTTGGGTTATTTGGTCAATATAAAACTTATAACTGAATAAGGTTTTGAATCTTGGTTTAATGAACTTATGTTTTTATCAAATGAACTTGAATTAAATTGGAAATATAAATTTTGGAGTAAAATACTTGACTGGACTGTGTGAGACATTAGGGTTTTTGAATACATTGAATACGGCGGTGTTTGGTGATTGTAATGCATGAGGCAGGGAAAGGTGTATAATAGTGTTCTTGAATACAATGCATGAGACAGGGATAGGTGCAGGGGCAGATTTATGACTCTGCTGCCCATAGCCACTAGAAAATTTGCCGCCCACCTTTCCTACCTTAATATACCCCTTTCTAAATTTTCGTCGGCCCTCTACCACCCTTCATGCACTGACATACATATACCATTCACATAAGTAGGGCCAAATCTAGGGAGGGGCAAAGGGGGAAGTTGCCCCAGCTCTCACATTCCAGGGGACCACATTTCCCTCTAAAATTACACACTAAATTACAGTTATTATTCTAAATTTTGCATCAAATAGTTTACAGATAACTAACAACAGTAAGTATATGCTTAGTGATAGGATTTCATTTCAGATTCCTGAGAACCTTAACTTTATGTAATTTAAGATTCAAGTTAATCAAGTAATGTGCTACAGTACAGTAGAATACGCCACCATTGTGCTACTGCTATCAGTCTACAGAAAACTAACAGTGCAATGGTACAAAGAGGAAATTACTTTTGTTAACTTATTTATATTGATTGTTTGCATTTAATAAATACATTCATTTAATGGTTCGATCAATATTTTGTAAAACATGAGAAATTATTAATTAAGTAACATAAGTACTGAGGACTTATCAATATATTAAAACGGCTTGAACCTAAAACTGCCATACAAAGTGGGGGCCTCAGATATTTTTTGCCCCAGGCCTCAAATTTTCTCAAAACGTCACTGCACATAAGTATTATCTGTGGAGTAACAGATATAAAGTGTTTACATTATTTGATTATTTACCATAGTGAGGTTTTAAAATAGTAAGAATATAAGAAAATAATTAAAAATTAAAATAACCACTCTTGAACTATCAAAACACACAAATTCAAATATTATGTAATTCAACAATTTAAAGTTGGCACTAGTAGACTGTAGAACATGTTACTACAAATAAAATATTAGCATATAAACAATAAGAAAATAGTTTATAATATTTTCACCTTGATTTCTGGTGAAGGAACTGGTCCGTGCCAGACAAATACATTTTATCCAAAAAGTGACTTCCAATTAAGATGATTGCCAGTGAATTAAGGCGATTCTCTGTCACGAAAAGGTACTTTCTGCTTTGAGTTAGAAGCTGTAGTACAAGTGAACATTTAGAGGAACATTTGAATAGAGCACATGTAGTTACACTTTTTGTATAAACTGATACAACTCAAGAGGAATTAGTTTCTTTTCAAATGTAGATGAAGATGGGCCTTAAAATGCATTAACTCTTCAAATAGTGTATTCTCAGTGTATACACAAGCCCACTTGTAACACAACAGTAACGCTATTGCTTTTAAGTTCTAGTGAAGAAACAAGTTTACTTGTATCCACCCCATAGTCCTCACTCCTGTCTCCTACACTACTGCCTGTATGGCTCAGTCACGCCACCCTGTTGCTGTTGCTAATGGTTGCTAGCATTTAGACAGGGGTAGAGGGGAAGGCAGGTAGTAGGAGAAAGTATAACTCAGTCACCACTTCTACTCCCTCAACCATATTTGTCATCCCAACCTTTAACTTCATTGCACAAAAGTAAACAACAAATCACACACGCACACACACACACACACACACTGACGCCATACAATTATTTTACCAGTAAAACAAATAATATGTTTCTCATCATTCAAAATTTGCCTCTACACTAGGCTAGGTGTATACTAGTGTTCTTGAATACAATGCATGAGACCAGTTTAGGTGTATACTAGTGTTCTTGAATGCAATGCATGAGACCAGTTTAGGTGTATACTAGTGTTCTTGAATACAATGCATGAGACCAGTTTAGGTGTATACTAGT